>CAXKVX010001413.1:0-28163 GCA_964058865.1 Eleocharis quinqueflora
GTGAGAGATGCACTCCTCAAATTGCTCTTTTGCCATCACTTCATCACCTAAAGCCCTGTCATATAATTGTATGTTAAACCATGATAAGAAAGCTTTAAAAATGAAAGAAATTAGAGTAAAGCTAGCATGTTCTTAAGCTCACGAAGGAGGGTTGTGAGCTTAACTGAAAAGTTGATTAAATCAATTTCAAACGACAACTCCGAACCGTTGAAACCAATCTACATCACCTGTGATGCATTTACATATCAAATTTATGAATTTTCGAATTCATTTAATTAAAGATCTAGCGTCAAAATACAACAAAAAATGAATGCACGAAAATAATTTATATACCTTCAAATTTTTTACCGCTTGACTTTGTATCATCAAATGAATTCTCAAATTTATAAATTTGATAGACTTAGTATAAGGTATTTTTTTTACCGCTTGACTTTGTTTCATCAAATGAATTTAAAAATTTTATAAATTTGATAGACTTGGTATAAGGTACTATGCATAGGGCAGGATGCTAAAATGGGCCATTTGGATTGTTTCAAGATTCGTGCTGCTCGAATCTTGAACGGATCAGATGGCCCATATTAATTGTCCTGTGTCCGATGCATAGAATGTTAGCACTGCTCAATTTGTTATGTAAATGCATCACACGTGATGTAGATCAGTTTCAATGGTTCAGATTTGTCGTTTGAGATTGATTTAATCAATTTTTCAGTTAAGCTCACCAATTCTTTTGATGAGCTTAAGAACACGCTAGCTGTACTCAAGAAGTTATACTTCTCGAAAGTAAAGCAAATAAATCATTACTTGAACTCCCCACACTCTTCAAATAGTGATTTTGATTCATCCCATGATGATGCAGCCGTTATATCCTGGCGAATTACCGAAAAAATCAGTAAAGAAATTTTGGGCACTGAAACTAAGTACTAAGACATTATAAATGCAAGTAACAAGTCAACTGGCACATCACCAATAAATAAATACCAGACTATATTTAATTCAACAGAAAATATATATATGGGAAGAACAAAGGAACAAAAATTCTACATACTGTAATGTTACCTTAATAGAGTAGAGGAGATCAGCAAACTTCTCCTTGAGACGTTGTTTTTTCTTCACCTCTTTCTCTTCCTTCTCCCTATGCCTTTCCATTAGCTCCTCGAATACAAGCTACAAGAATAGGTACAGATTGTAAGATGTAAGAGATCATAGAAATGCAGGCATAGCAAAGATGATAATAGGCCTCGTCTCTCTACACTTGTCTTTATAGAAAAATGGATTTTCAAATCCCAGAAACTGTCTAAAAAGAAATGGATGTGGGGACTAACACGAACCTTATCTTGAAAAAAAAGGAGGCCAGCATATCAAAACATTTTTAAAATACACAAGGAATAAATCACAAAGCAAGAGGACACAAATATTATATTACCTTGAGGTTTGTATCGGATATTTCCTTATTACTATTCACTTCTAGTAAAGAAGTTTTGAAGTTGTCAAATGACGTTGAAGAATCCAAGGTTATCTGATAAACACCATGTCAATAGAAAACACAATGTGTAAGTAATTGTATCACCTTCTACAAATGCCAAAATATATCATTAATTTTATCTTGCTACTGGAGAAAGGTTGTGTTAATATTTATTGGACCTTACAGTAGAATTCAACTACTGGGCAGTTCAGGTATAACAAAACAACTAGCAGTTCAGGCATAACAATAATCAGCACGAATATTAATATTAATAATACACAAATCATGCCTAGACCATGTTAAACAAGCACCTGGCCAAGCTTCATCAAGTCTTTGATCTGAGATTTCTCTTCATCATACTGTGATCGGTGTGAAAGCATAAAAAAATGTCAAATTTAACAAGCTAAAAGAAAGATTAGAAAATAAAATCATGCACACTAAATAAGAAGAGCAACAAATAAATTTGACCTTCTTCTCAAGCTCCTCAAAGAGATCTTCCCACAAGTCTTTTGGTGTTGAACCAGAAGTGTTCTCAGCTACTAATGCGTACTGCTTTGTGTGTTTCACCTACATAATTCAATATGATTATTATGTATTACGACTGGTTGGTCCAAATAGGATAACCAGATATCAGGGACAAACAACGATTTAGGAGATCAGCACAGCAGGGTGTAAGAGAAGATCCTATATATATCCGGAAACTAAAATCACCAAGCCATATATCAGGCTCCACAAAATGTCTAGATTCGGTCTTCAAAATAAATTGGCAAAAAGGAAATACCTGCATGCAATATTCGTGCCAGCGTGTTTTTGCAGTAAGAACCCCCGTGGCAACATGTTCTTCCATCATCTTTCTGAATGCATCCCGGTTTTTCCTTTCTTGCCTCCTTTGTTGCATCTTCAATACATAACGCACAAGTTCAGCTCAAATTTAGCTTACTTTTACTCAGGAAATACAAGAGGATGTGCACACTAAACAAAACCAGAATGATGTGACAGGCTTCAATTTCAGAATGGCAAGCAATTCAATTGAATGATCGTCTTGGTCGTATTTTTTTTTTGGATTTTGACATGCACAGATTATGTTAATGTTAATTCAGATTGATTACAACATTTACCAAATCAAAGTAAGCAAGTCCACTGATAATCTTGTCAGCCACTATTGTTATCAAAATGGAAAAAGAAAAAAGAAATATTTATATATATAACACAGTACAGAAAGGCTTGTCTGAAGTAAATACCTTTTGGATTCTTTTCTGTTCTTCCTCTTCTTTCTCCAGGTTCATTATATACTCCTGAAGACCAAATATAACATGTAAGCACGAAACCTTATCAAACCCAATAAAAAAATCCTCCTTCACCTTAACAGGTAACATGAAGGTCAGGTCAGGTCAGCCAAGAGTCCAAGACCCAACCCAACCTAGTAATGTATGAATGCAAATTGCATCAAGTCCGTTAATAGTTACTTCACAAAAAGCATATGAAATTGACAAATTGTATAATAGAGGAAATCATCTTAATGTTCCATTTATCAATTAGTCACGTTAAGATTGCAATTGGTGCCAAACTGATTACAGAACAATAGAGTAAATCATCGTAATGTCATTTATCTATTAGTCACGTTAAGTTGATTTCATCTATTATATAATCAATTGAGCATCAATGATTGGTCTGGAACTACTCGTGTTGATATCACTAAAACACAAATACACAAGCACGTGCACACAACAAACCTGGAAAACCTCCAGGCGCTCAAGCTTGTCAAGTCGAGTGCACCTCTCATCATCTTCAAGTCTATCTGCCACCTTCCTCCACTGGGTATTAACCTATCCAATATAAAAGTTAAGTTTGATTCCAAAAATACAAAAATTATAGCTACTCATGAAGATGACATCTGGCTTTCAGACTTCAATAACAAAGATAAGGCTCTGGGTTAAACCCAATATCTACAGAGAAAATACCCAATCTAGGAACCAAAACCATGTTCATTTGTGTGCAAGGTTGGACTGAGCAAACAGAGAATATATTTTGAGATGTTTTTTTGTATATCTGTACCACATGGTTTCAAAAGACAAAATTAGCTTGAGTAGCTCATTCTGAATATAGGGAAAAATAGGGCTCAAGGGTTGTTAGCAATCAATGCCATTACTACCATCACCAAATAGGAAAATATAGTGTGCTCCCGGGTAAATAAGAGAAATGCTGTCTGTAATTGCAGAAAATGGTAAAATAAAGTGTGTGATTTGGAAAAGGTATGACAAGAAAACCTTAATGAAGTCGCACGATGCCAGGAAAGTCCTGTACTCCGCAAGATTTTTCATATGCTCTTCAACTGCCTTCAATCTTTCCTGCACGATGAAGTTAACTTAAGGTAACATATAATTATGCAACTCCGTGTAGCCCGTCCCAAGCCAGGAAAAAGGAGGGTTGTGATAGGCTTGGCAAGCCAACGTGAAAATTCAGTTATTCTCATGGAAATGAAACCCAATTAAATATTACTCCTATTGGTTTTATCTCTAGCTACCCCAACTTGTTTGGGACTAAAGGCTTTGTTGTTGTTGTTGTAAAATATAACTATGCATCTATACATGATTTTATTTCTCTTTTTGATTGGATTTCTTGAAGAGGAACAATCTTTTTCAAAAACTTGGGTTAATCTCAATAGCACCCATCCCTACATATCCAAAAAGGCAAGGATACTGCCCATTCTTCTTCAAAGAATCACAAGTTCGCCATCCTAAGCATTTTTCCGCATTTGAGACAGAAAGGAGAAGTAATTTGGATATTCTTTGAAGCAAACCAAAGAGATGTACAGGTGACGTCTCTCTGTTTGAATAGTGCATATGAGATACCTCAAAATATGTGTGGTAAATGATTTCTTTTTTTTAGGAGGGACACTTGACAGCGGTTATTTTGACAATCTTGGCAATGAGATTTCAATAAACAATCTTAAAAATAGAAAAAGGTTATAAACATATGCTTGAACTTTTAGATTAGTTTTGGTTTAAACTTGGTGCTATTTGAGTGTCATTTTATAATCCATCATGGACCATTAATTATTAACCGTTAAAATGTTGCATGGAACTTAATGGCCTTTGATGAAGTACAAAATGACATTCAAATCACACCAAATTAAAAACACTAAGTTTAAGAATGTTTCTATAAACTTTTTTTATTTTAAGATTTTTTTTTTGGCTAATTTATTTGAAATCCCATTGTCAAGATTGTCAAATACAGGAAAATAGGAACAAACCTTTTTCTGAAGTTCATCCAAATAGTTCTCAAAGAGATCTTCTCGGTCTCTCGGTCGTTCAACTGCACTGAAGCGTTCATCCCCCTCAAACATTGTTATGGCTTTGCTGAAATATACACAATATTAGCATTAGACGAGCACTTCCTGAAAATGAATCTGTCGTCCCTAGGATTTGATATATTTTTTCCCTTAAAATGGTTGGTACAAGAGTGTGATTAAGATGGCATATCCGTAATGGATGAGATGAAAATCATACGTAAAATTTTTCTGGTGAGTAGAAAGCAACTACTTGGAGTGAAATCTCAAGGTGAGAACAATACCGAATAATATGTATTACACCAGAGAAGATCAAAAAGAATCTCTGAGAATTAAAAAAAGCAGATACAAAGGTACCTCCAACGGGTCATTGATGTAAGTTCTTTGCATTCCTGAAAAGGATGAAAAACATTGTTTTCAAGAAAGGATCGATGTTAATGACAGATAATTGAAATAAGACTGATTTAAATGAATACTTCTAGCATCTTGGTGAAGTCTTCACGAGCTTTCTTCTGCTTCATGCGTTTTTCCTCTGCATCGTGCTTCTTTCTCTGCCCTAAATACTGCCCAGAAAAAAATAACAAACATGAGCAAAATTACCATAACTCTTTCATACACCATGCGTTCTTGTTCTGCACATGGCACTTTACTTTTCCAAAAGAAGTGCACAAAATCACCATAAGCACAACACTTTAGTACACCATGTGTTCCTTCTTTGCCTAGTTTCTCAAGCAGGGGTCAGAGTTTAGTCAAACCATAGAATTAGTTGGTAACCTTCTAGCTTGTTTTCCTGCTTCGAAATCTCAACATTTGACTAATCAAATGCAATAAGGCAATCCAAGAAACATGCAAACATCCGACATAAAGTAAATTATGTACTAAAATAACTCAACAAATGTACACCTTGAAAAACTGAAATGATAGTAATACATCTGGAAGAGAAGTACCTCATTAAATGCTTGTTTCCTCTCACCAAGTGTTTTCAAAGCACCATACCTCTTGTCATTGATAATTACCCTCATAGCCTAAAACAAACAAGTTTTGAAGTGTTAATGAGAAAAGCATTTTAAAAATTTGAAGGAAAAAGAAATGCAGGAAAGCCACAGGTGGAACATCTTACCTGGTCCCAGCTCCAGTCAGACTCGACATTTGCCGATTCAAGCAATGCTTTGAATGCATTTTTTGCCTCCTAATCAATTAGAAGGAATGACTAAATGAATTGCTGAACAGAGAAAAAGGAATGTACAATAACTCAAGTCCTCCAAAGGAAGATTCAGATCTATTGATAAGTTCCACCAAGTGTTGTATTTCTAACTCAAAACAAGATCCATCAAAATCATATGGATTAGGTCATCCTATGACAAGGAGCAGATTAACAACCCAATGTTGACATGTACATTCAACCAGTCAAGAAAATAAACAACTTTTAACAAAATATACAATAACCTGCTTGCTGGCATATACAATAGGTTCTTCTTCAATTTTCTTTTCCTCCATAGGGGTTGTATTGATCTTCCCGATAACCGGCATTGCCTTTTTTGCCTCCTTCAAAAAATCAAAAAAATTATTTGCTAACCATCCCAGAGGTGCAGCAGCTAGGGTTTAGACTACAGCCAGTGCTGATAATTTTGCATACCAGTCCCATCAAACAAACAAAAAAAGAAAAGAAAAATGTTGCATACGAGTATCTGAAGCAGTAATGACAGTTAGGTACTTGATGATCTTTATGTATGGGTAAGATTTTGCTTTCCAGCAAAAAGAAGATGTTTTTTGGACAATTTTAAACTCTGTACCTCTAAATCTTGCAAAGAAGCTCCATTAGACAACTGAGAATCAACTTGATTTATTCTGCACAGTAATTTCAAACATCGGGTTATGGATGTAAAAACTATCAACATAACAAAAAGATTGGTCAGTACTGGGTCAACCACCATAGAAAATCGCTGAGTGAAACTCTCATGGTTGCTTTCAAACAAAAAGAGAGAAAAAGAAAACAGAAGTACTATACTGAAAAACAAAGCCTGTCACTTCAGGTAACTAACATTAATATCCAGTACTAATTCCTGGTACAACCAAACAGAAATCATTCAGTGGCTGAATCTTATCTCTGAGGTAAGACAAGAACATATCCTTACTTGTCACTGTTAGTACCAATAGCATCAGCATTTCCTGAAGTTGGAGGTGTCACATCAGCCATAGGAGGTGTAACAGCAGTTAAAGGAGGTGTTGTGCTGGCAGGAGTGGAAACAGGGCCTGAACCACCCCCTGGTCCTAGTTGAGTTGAAGCCACATAATCAGATGGAGCAGATGCAATAACTGGTGCAGCTGACATTAGAGGTACAGCCTCTGATGTTGGTTGCTTGTTGGCTGCTGCTTTCTCTGCTAACTCACGAGCCAACTGTTAACAAAATGAAAAAAAAAATAGTAAACTAAGTAAAAGGTTGTAAATCACTTTAGGACTTAATATTTCAGAACAAACTTTGAGCTACATTTCCAGATAAATACACTAAACCTTAAGCTCGTCAGGTATTGTCCATTTTGATTGCTTGGTTTCCTTGTTAAAGTAATACCTGAAATTAATTATGATGATCAAGTTAGAACATAAATCATCACTTTTCTTATAACTAGAAGCTCAGAGTCAAATGAAAAGTTTAAACATTACTTGCGGCCCTCAGGGGTTATGAACTCTTTCCAAGGAGTAGAGGCATCCGCCCGCTATGTAATTATAACAAAAAAATGGAAAAAGACGAAGAATGGTTAAAAACATGATACATTTTGTGCTATTATGTATGGCTCTATAATGATTCAATGATTTACCAGCCCGTACTGCCTTGATATAGCAAGTTTAACTAATTATCTCTGTGGTTTAATTTAGTATCCATATGGAATTCCAATGTTTTTACAAAAACAGTACAGAACAACGGAAATACAACAACAACAACAAAGCCTTTTGTCCCAAACAAGTTGGGGTAGGCTAGAAATGAAGTCCATATTGGATTTCATTTCCATAAAATTGGCTGATTTTTTATGTTGGCTCGCCAAGCCTATCACAACCCTCCTCCTTACCGGGCTTGGGACCGGCTACGTAAAACATAGGCGGAGTTATGGAACATCGGTAATCTTGTAAAATAAAATTTTGAACCATCATTTTGACTAATTGTTGTCTATGGCAGTGCAGGAGATGAATGCAATGACAAAACAAGTATATACTAGTATTTACAATAGAATTATAACAAAAGGCAAGCAAATTAGATCCACCAGACAAGTCCCCAATAACCTTGCACATTAAGGGCCTGTTCGGTTATCGGGGCTCTCTTGGGAATAGTTTGGGAATGGGTTTAATTACCCTACGTGCATTTGGCATTTCATTTCCTTTAGATGGGAATCAGTTATTTTAATCCGGACTCAATTTTTGTTCTGCGCAAGGGAATTGGCTGGCGCCGAACAGCCCCTAAAGTCACACTTTCATTCCCTCTGACTAACTCCACTCATTCTTCTCCGCCATCCCCCACCCTCTATTGTGTATTAATATGGTTACCATTAAAAAAACATAGTACAGCCAATCTGTCAGATAAACCTCTGAAAAATATATAATATGAGAAGAATGCACCATCTCAACCAACACAACTGCTCCAATGTAGAAAGGATGTTCTCTAGTTCATGATGTATTAACAGCAACAAAGGATATGATATACAGTACATGACATAACGTGCAATTTCACCAAAACTAAAGCAACTTGTAACAAGCAGGCTGCTACATCGTCATTCAGTGTTCAAGGCTACAGACAGATTTTAGACATTAATTTAGAGCCCAATAAATTACTGAATCTCAAGGCTCGTAAAATATGTTGCATCACTATCATCGAGATGCTACTGTTCTTGTTGGATTTACAAAAAACTAACCCTAATAAAACAAGTTGAATTATCACATAAGCGAGATTTCAAGTATTCAACCTCAGATTAGCGGCTCAAGTTGAATAGAGAGAGCTGAAATGATTTAATATACTTTGTAATTTCGTATATTAACAACGGGCGAGTCCACAAGTTGATAAATTAGTTGTGGCCAGTGTTTCGACTCTTCAGGATTTAAATAATTATTATTTATTTCTCCACATGTATGCAAATAAGGGCATTGTATTACATAATGGTATCAGAACCATCAAAGAGAACTTTAAATAACATTACACTTAGATTCCTGTTTTATGTTTCCTACCATCTAAAAGGGAACAAATCAGAGAGAACATACTAGTGGTACATGTAGAAAAATTGAGAAAGAAGAGAAAGAATCCCCTCTCAAGTTTACACAAGAAAAAAAACCATGCTTGGCCCAGCCTCCAAAACAACCCAATTAGGCCACCGGTTCAGTACAATTGTTACCGCTGAAATATTTGTTAGAATTACCCCAATGGTCACAATGATGCTAATCACATATATATAAAAAACTTTACCCAAAAAGAAACAAATGGATAATAGGGCTATTATAGGCGTTAGGCAAATATATATGAAAACACAAGTGTGCAAGAAAAAATAAATGGCTCACCTCAATAGGTGTCATCAGCTCAAGTGGCTTCTCCCAACTAGATTGCCTAGTCTTCTTATTGTAATAGTATCTATAAACAAATAAATAGAGATATTAAAACCACAGAAGCACCAATTTGTTTTTGAAATGATAATGAATCTTAATTAGTTTCAGAAAACAATCTTGAGGCATTTTATCCAGCACCGTGTTTTTGTTGTATGTTACTTTTATTATCGATGACAGTGCTCCCAATCCCGCCCGCCCCAATTTCACTTACCATCTATGACAGTGGGTCCCCCACACAAAGATGGGTTCCCACCCGTCCTAGGTGGTGAATGAGATGGAGGGAAAGTCAAGAGGCGCCTTTTATTGGTCCTAGTTCTGAAATGCAAGAGAATTTCAGCAACCCCAACTTTGTACCTCACCGAAAACTTGTATTAATATTATCATCTCAAAAAGCATATCACATATAAATATAGTTCTCTTAGCTATGGTTTATAACACAAACCATAAAGCTGACCCTTACGGAAAAAAAAACCTTTTCGCATTAAAGCACGGGAAAGTACAACCATGATTTAGGTGCTACACTTACTTTTTACCATCGGCTGCAGTGTGTTCTATCCAATCTGAAGCAGCACTCTCTGAAGGAACTGATTGTACATTTGTTCCCTTCAATTGGAAGGAGAATTAAAATGAAGTAAAGAACGATCAAATAATTCCAATTAAATGACAGTGGTAATCAACCATATTACAGACAATGCATGTCATTAAAACTTATGAACGGATATTAATTCAGAATAGGTCGATTTTGTTCTCAAACTTTCAATAAATTCCATTGTTGTATTAATTTCAATTAATTATTAATCAATGACGCAAATCTACATTCCATATTATTTTGTTAATTTCAATTAAGTTTTACAAAGTAACAACACTATTCAACATTCCAAATTATTTAACTATAGAGAGAACTGTAACAATATCAAAACAATATAGTTTAGTCAAGTAGTTCTCTCTAACGTCAACTCTGTTAAAAGACTAATCCAAACCCCTACCACTAGATGGTATTCCTGTTGCGAAACACCATTGTTGTCCAATATCTCTAAAAAATAAGTACCGAAATGATGGAAACAAGAGTTTGGAATTTAAAATAACTGTTGTACAATTAACTTGTCCCAAATTATCCCCATTATACATAACAACATCCTAATCACAAACATAAATGATAAAACTTTTTTTATCTTGGTCAAACTTTTTTAAAGAACTAAGGGTGCATTTGGATCATGTCATGGTTAGTGCAAAAATAGTGCTATTTAGATTAGTGGTTGAAATAGTGGTTATTTTTTGCTATCTAGGTTAGTGCAAAAATAGTGCTAATTTTGTGCTATCTAGGTTAGTGAAAATATTGTTTGGATTGCACATTTAGAGTAGTGATAGTGAGAATTAGTAAAATAATAAATTATTTTAGTTTTTTTAACGATAATAATAATAATAAAAAAAAATATTGATATCAATTTATAATACAATAATAATAAATGATAATAATAAAAATAATAATAATAAAATATTGATAATTACAATAATAATAATAAAATAATAAAATCATGATAATTACAATAATAATAATAAAATAATAAAATCATGATAATTACAATAATAATAAATGACAATTATAATAATAATAAAATAATAATAATTACAATAATAATAATAAAAATAATAATGACAATTATAATAATACTAATAAAATAATAATGACAATAATAATAATAAAATAATGACAATTAAAATAATAAAAATAAAATAATAATAATGATAATTATAACAATAATAAAATAATGATAATTACAATAATAATAATAAAAATAATAATAATGACAATTATAATAATATTAATAAAATAATAATGACAACAATAATAATAATAAAATAATGAAAATTAAAATAATAATAATAATAATAATGACAATTATAGTAATAATAAAATAATGATAATTACAATAATAATAATAATAATAATAAAAATAATAATAATGACAATTATAATAATACTAATAAAATAATAATAACAATAATAATAATAATAAAATAATGACAATTAAAATATAATAATAATGACAATTATAATAATAATAAAATAATGATAATTACAATAATAATAATAAAAATAATAATAATGCAATTATAATAATACTAAAAAAATAATAATGACAATAATAATAATAATAATAAAATAATGACAATTAAAATAATAATAATAATAAAAAAATAATAATAATGACAATTATAATAATAATAAAATAATGATAATTACAATAATAACAATAAAAATAATAATAATGACAATTATAATAATACTAATAAAATAATAATGACAATTAAAATAATAATAATAATAATAATAATAATATTAAATAATATAATATCAAGATGATGATTACAATGCAATAAAATAATAATTTTGCTAAACATGACATGTGCTAATTTGCTAATCCTACCATTTTGTTGGATTAGCAAAATAGCACTAACCAACACTACTCATAACTTACTATATCATGTTTGGATCACATTTTTGTGTGGATAGCAACACTTATCCATGGTTAGTGCTATTTTTTGTGATCCAAACAC
Source organism: Eleocharis quinqueflora (assembly GCA_964058865.1). Taxonomy (NCBI): domain Eukaryota; kingdom Viridiplantae; phylum Streptophyta; class Magnoliopsida; order Poales; family Cyperaceae; genus Eleocharis; species Eleocharis quinqueflora. Next base: position 11,896 of record CAXKVX010001413.1, read on the forward strand.
ACCCTAATAGAAGTACAGGTACAAAAGCAAAATTTTACATGTATAAATGTCCACTTCTAATAGATGCAAGTTATGAACTTGCCCCTCTATTATTAACCATGTTGTTGCTGTTACTAAAGTGAATAATACCTCCAAATATAGGTAACACAGTTTTCCAACATAAAGTTATCAAGAGAAAACACACCTAAAGAGTGTTAGACAGACCTTGCAGACAACTCAGAAGATTATTGTGCAAAGTATGGCGAAATGAAGAATTTGACAGAATTTACTAACATTGGAGGAGGGCAGCTGCCCAGGTTGTCCTGGAGGTGGTACTTGTGGAGCACCTTGTGTACCAGCTGGGGCCCACTGTTGGATTAGAGGAGGCGCAGCGGGCGGATACTGAGGTGGCATGCTCATTCCACCAGGTGCCAGACCATAAGAAGGGGGTCCATACTACATTCAACAACAGAGAGATACTAAGAGTGTAATAACAAAAATAAATATAATATAAGGTAAGAGACATCATAAAGAGTTAAAATGAAAAGAATTCCCATAATATAACAGGACTGCATATATCAGGGCTGCAAGAAATAATACAACGTTATCACATATGAGGATATATGAAAAGTACAACTTTCTTCGTTATCCATACAAAAGCTCAAATATCATGTTTTGCACTTCAGAGAGCACACGTGATATTTTATGTTTGATAAGGGAGGCATCAAAATATTCCAAAAGTTAATTTGAAATAACAAAGGAAGGAAAATACCGAATATGATGCAGGTGCTGGAGGTGCGGACCCACCAGGCATAGGCCTAGCTGCCGGCTGTACATATTGCATAGCTGGAATGGGTTGAGATGAAGATGGGGCGCCAGGATGGTGATAAGACATTAATTGCTGACCTGAAACCATCGGCCTGAACTGTTGTTGGCCTGGTGGAGCATATTGTGGAGGCGGCCCTGGCTGTCCTGATGTTCTATACTGTTTTTTATTTGTTTTGAAAAAAAATGATAATTGCAATGATGTAAAATGTGAATAAACAAATAAAGTGACCTACTTGGAAATGCTCATTAAACAAGAACTAAAAAATATTTAACAATTGCATAATGATTCTTGTTTACCAAAGGTTGGCCAACTACAGTACACACCATGATAATCAGCATTGAAGGAGGCAAACAGAACTTAGATACATGAGAAAAAAAATGGAAAGTACCACCAACAACAAATAAAAAACAAAAGCTTTACTCAATTATTATGATCATATTTATAGCATTAATGATAATATACGAGAACCAGTAAACATTCATCTGATCATAGAACCACAAATGTATTCTTAAATGGTACTCAAGAGCAACTAATGTACCTGCATTGGCATAGGCGCTCCATAATTTTGAGCTGGACCAGTCATACCAGGTGCACCAGGCCTAGGGGGCTGTTGTCAACATGAGAAGAAACATATTATATATTATAAGAGGCTTCACACATATAAACTTCAAAGGTCATCGTAAAACTAAACTCTTTGTGACAGTTGCTCAATGCGCTATAAAGCAACAACAACAACAACAAAGCCTTTACCCAAACAACTTGGGGTAGGCATTGAGTTTTACTAAGTACTAATGCATCAAGTTTAATAATAGATCTATTGAAGGATCTCACGAAAAGAAATACTAGAATGACTTTCGGCTTTTACTAATTACTGTCTAATGTCTAATGGTTATAAGCCTGTAGCAAAGCAAAATAACTACGAAAATGATAATTTCTAACATGCATAGAAAAACCATGGTATATTGAGTGTAAATTACAAGTTATGACTAGAAGCACATGTAATCCTGAGTGTCAGCTATTCGAACATATGTCAAGACTGTTATATAAACTAGGAATAAATTATCCTTGTGATATTTATTCTTCAATCTGAAGTGCTTTACTGATTTTGAGACGTACAACTATTGACTGTGTACTAATACATCGAGTTGATCTTGACAATGCTGCTTTCAGGGACAAATAATAACTGTGCAATTCTATAGAGAAAAGCGTAGAATGTTGCAAAAATAAATATACCTGTCCAGTTGTAGGAGGCATGTTGCTGGCCATTATGCCCCTGAATAATAAATAAAGAGGGCGTGAGTTTGATAAAAAGGATAAAAAGAAATCAAAGTAATGCTTGAGCCAAAATGATGGAAGGTCGTCATAAAAATGAGCAGTCACAAAATTGTACTTTTTTTCCTAGCTAAAGCACATAAACTTTCTCAGGTAAGTTATGATGAATGCCGGTACTAAACACCATGGACCCAAACAAAGTTATTGTCAGGCCTTGTCAAGGAATGGATATAATGGCTTTGCAGCAGCTGTTGAACCACATTTTTTATGCTCGCACACTTTAATTCTTAAAAAAAAATCCTAGACTATTATTTATCATTTTGCAAAAATTTGCTCTGGCACGATTGCATGGAATTTACTAGAATATATGCAGCTTCACACCTAATTCAAAACATAATACCAGGGGTGCCAGTAGTAAACACTTTTGCAGAGATACGAATTGTAAATTGTTCCGCTTAGTTTAAGTAATAATTGCAAGGGCGTTTCAATCGTGGTCTCTTTCTTTCAGAAATCCAGAAAACATACTAAAAGAACCTAAAGCAAAAAGATATTGCTAAGTTTGATTATCGCAACAAGAATTGAAACAATAAGGATTTGAATAGATACTGAAGGGACTTCATTTGGTCGACCTTGGTTGAGAGAGTAGGGAACTAATAGCAATGAAGTGCGATTACCGTGCTAAGGGGGGCGGATTATACAAAGAAAACCCTAGCGAACGTAGATATAGAGAGGACTTTGGTTGATCGAAGCTAAACTGGAACTGGGGTTTGATGGAGGCGAGAATGTTAGGGCAAGAGAAAGAGGCAGATTCGGGTTAGGGTTTGGTCGGGGGCTCGGAGCCAAGAGGCAAGAGGAAGAGGTGGTGTTTGAGTCTGACTCTGACAGAAAAGGAGCGATACATGCAAATTACAAAACAACCTCACTGAAATTCCGATCTTTTCCGAATTTACCCCTGATCGGAATGGATCGGAATGAAATCTCCATCGTCCAATGCAAGTTGATTCTGTATCTCGTCCGTCCCAGACTGGATCGTACTGTTATGAAAAGAGTATTCTACAGTACAATTTTCGTTCGTTGGATCAAACGTTACTCAATCTGAATCGTTGTTTGCGGGTTTCAGATTTGACCCTCTCTTTTCACCCGAGAGTCTGAATCGTACTATTATTATGACCCAACGAGTTTTAGAAATTTCTACCATGTAATTTATGTCCCACTCTCTTTTCACTCGAAAGTCTCTCGATAGAACGCAACTACAAATGTTACTTGCCTTTGCAGACATCAGGGGAACTTTTTAGTGGTGATTCTTGCCTCGTGTATTTGGGCCGAGAGCAAAACAATCGATGAAAATGCCGAGAGAAACAAATATCAATTATTGAATATAACTTCGGCTCTTGAAATGACGAGTTAAAAACTAAAGTTGATTACAAGAGAGAAAATAAAACAGTAGCTAAATTCTAGTCAAATGACAATTAGCCCTAATTTGTCTCATAATTTTTGTATTTATAGACTAACTAAACATGGGGTGAAAATGAATCATCTCCCAACTGGGTCATGCTCCCTGAAGGGTTGTATTGTGATTCCAGACAGGAGCGAGTTATCCAGGTGGGTTGTCACTCTTGGGCTTGAGCAAGAATCGATTGTAATGAGGCACTATCATCAGCCCTCGAGCTTATGTAGTCAAATATAATTACATAAGCTTAATACACACAAGGACCCGATAATGCTAATATCGAGCCTCCAAATCCTCCAATTGAGCTCTTAAGCCTTTTGCGCAAACTAATACTAATGCCGAGATCAGAACCTCGGATTCCCTATTCGAGCCCTCGAGCAAGCATCACTTTTATGCCGACCATGGAACTTGTTAATGCCGATGCCAAACCCTCAATTTCCATTGTCGGACTTCCATGACGGCACTTTGGAATCATCTTTGGGATCCCGAACTCCTCGGGCTATTTTTAAAGTTGGTGATTTGAGAGACTATTCACCTTCTTGTCTGTTCACCTTCTCGTTTCTTCATCTTCTCGTCTCTTAAACTTTCGCATGTTCCCAAGGCAGGTAGTTGTGTCTCTTATTTTCCCCAAGAAACTGTCCAACTTCCCTATTTTCTCTCCATTTTCGTAAAATGGACCCGTCCATTTTGGCATGTTTCTTTAAAATCTTCCTCATGCCTTCTTCTTCTTCTTCTTTTATCTTCAGTCATTCATTTTTCACCATTAGAGTTGTCTTTCTGCTTCTTGAGATCTTCACACCTTTTCGAGCTCTCTTCGCTCGGTTTTCAATCATCTTCTTGCTCTCCGTTTAACAGGTATGGATTACATTTTTCATCTTTATCTTATTTTGTATTTGGTGCCCCTCCTTCATTCCCTCTTGTTTCGGTAAGCTCTTTTTATCTGATTTGCATTTAAATTACTTTAGCATATGATATATTTGTAGTCTTGTAAAATCAGCCTTATTTCTTTTATTGGTAGGCATCTCCTCTCTTTTCGCCTGTATTGGTAGGCCTCGTCCAACTCATAAAAATTCTCGAAACCTCTTCATCTTATGGGTCTTACATCCCCTCTTCTTTGACCTTGAGTGACTCGAAGATAGGACCTATCAACTAAGTGTCTCTGAGTTTGATATTTGTACTGTTTGCTCTATCAAAACCGACAGTCTAGAGTTAGGTGAGGTCCAATCTCGTCGTATTGTTCGTAGGAATAGTCCTGCAACAACTTCAGGAACCATCCCTTTTCATGTCGTTCGCGAAGTAACCCCCATGTTCGCCGACGATATGTAGGTCTACATTCCGAGGACATGTCAAGCCCTACAAACCCCATTCTAAAACCAAACCAAATGGCATCAGGTTGTGCAAACTAGGAGACCATCCCCGAGGCGAGGCTAATAGTCCAGTATAAGGGGAAAAGGGAGTTTACAGGAGGTGAGTCTTGGGGAAGATAAGTAGGTGAGATCAGGCTTGTTTCTAGCTCCGAGCTTCCTGAGATGGGCTTCTTCGAGGACTTAGATGTAAGTTTGAAGATAACCGAGTGGATGTTACCCTCAATATTTTCTTTAGATTTTACAGTAACTGGGGGACGGATCCTTAATTATCAGGGGGTAAAGGATTGATGACTTTATTTTGGCAGAGAAAAGAGGAGTGGGTGCCCATGAAAGAACGTGAATCAGAGGAGGTGGTCATTTCTCTGGATTGGGTAGAAGCCCTGGCTAGTGACCCCAAGCATACTGATGATACGAAAAGGGTAAAGCAGGGTAGACTTCTGGGGGTCGTTCATAGGTTGATCTCGACTACTTTGGAGGAACGGGCAAATCTCACCGAGAAGGGGTATGGTTTTTATCACAAGTCAACTCAATGCGGGCTTGTCTTGCCTTTCTCCGAGTTCATCACAGAGATCCTTCGCACCCTGGCCTGGTGTCACATCTGCTCCTTCGAGGCCCTATTTTCTCACCAGCATCGAAACTTCTTTTCTACATTGGGTTCCTTCCGTCCCACCTTGAGCCACTTCTTGGAATACTACAAATTCAGCGTTTACCGATCCTAGATAATAGTCAGTAGGAGCATAGTTGACAAGAAGATTCCCGATTAGACACATACCTTCGGGAATGTGAGCACAGTGGGAAAGTGGGATGAGGGTTTTTCTTTCTTCCCACCACCGAGGAAGACCAAGAATGGGCAGGATTAGTCCGAAGCTCCTGGAATACCCATGTCTTTTTGCTGGGTCAACAAGTGTTGACTCCCGAGGAGACCGCTGCACGCCTTCGGATTGAGGAGTTCCATACCAGTTAAACTCCTTCAACACCTAAACCATATATTATTCAAACATGTTTTGAGTCATGTACTTTGTTGTTCTTTTACCTTTATTTTTTTCTAATATACCTTTTCCTTTTACATGCAGCGGTTATGGAGAAAAGATAGATTCCTCTAACCTTCTGTGGTGTGGACAAAGCTCTGAAGGAATTAGCCGAGGCTACCAGGAAGCCGAGACCTCGGTGCTCCCTCCAGCTCTCGACCACCCAAGAAACCGCTGTTGGGTTACGAACAGTTCAAAACCCGTCAATTGGCCTAAGCAGCGGAAAGACTGTAAAACAAAAATTTTACGCCTAACTTAAGCCGAGAATTAAGCGGGGTATGTCGGATAAACCACATAGGGTGTCCACCTCCTGTTTATCCCTAACATCAAAACCCTACTTAATCCCTAAACAGATCTACTCCTTAACTGAAATCTAAAACTCTAATCTACTTACAAATTAAATAGATTAATATAACATGAATACCTTGATCCAAATTCGAATTGGACCGCAGAAGACTCGAAAGGCTGAATCACAGATGCTCTTCTCCTCGGAGTATCAGACGTCTGATACCTCTACCAGATGTCCACCAGAACGACTAGAGAGCGGCTTACTTCTTCTGCCAGAAATACTGAAAGCCGCGATATCCCACAAAAATACTATTCACTGAGATACGGACTAAATAAAATATCTTCGTGACTCGCAGTTATCCAAATATGGAATACCGCTCCTTTCACAAAAAATACTATTTTTCGAATCCCGTAAACAACCGTATACGAGAAAGAGAGAAAGTATATTTATCGATACGATCCTGAGTTAACAGATACGAGTCAATTTTGGTGCTTCTTTCTCTCTCCCCTACCCCTCTATTTATAGCAAAAATGAGGAGGTGGCTAATTACCAAAAATACCCTTGAAAAAGTGAAAGGACAACAATGCCCCTATTTAAGTGTGCATGTCGGCATAAATATCAAACTTTGATATTTTTTTGAGAATTTGCTTTGCCGACCTCTTTATGCCACATCATCATTTTCATTTTATTATTATTTATATTTATTTATTTTAATTAAGATTTTAATTAATTGTTAATTAATGTTTTAATTTGATAATGACTTTTATCCCAAACTCAAAAACCATAATCAATAATTAAAATCTAAATTAAATATATATAAATATATATAAACATATAATGTTCTCAACAATTATATTTCTCAGGGTTTGGTATTGGTTTGGTTGCGATATGATTTTATACAACGTATCGTATACGTTTATAAATTCAACCGTTGTTTTTGCTTGTCATCTTATATGACATATATAATTTAATCATATCACATATAATTAATTATAATCATCTTAATATTAATTATAACCTATTTATAATTAAACATTAAGATTCTCTGATTAGCTCATATACGGTGTGACCCAATAGGATCTGTGTTATGTTAGTAAATAGAATTAAAACCATTTTAATTTCTGTAATCATAGGAGGAATCTGACATCTACGCTATGACCATCCACTTACAAAGACGATGTTGTACTTATGCAATATCACGATCCACTAAAATGATCGTGTTAATTCTTTCGTCTCACAGTATCAGATTAGTTTCAAGGTAGGTGTGTGTCATCCTTGCAAACTTAATCTTTTCTTGATCTTGAGCAGACTTATCAAATATAATTACTCTTGTAATTATACCGCATGAAGATAATCTTACTCTATCAAGGGGCCCAGTGATATTGTAACTCGTATAAAGATACGAGGAACAATAGTACTTTCAGTAAACCATCACTACCTCAACTAAGCTATGTATATCGAAAAGCTACTGTTATGACTGCGTTTTACCGACATCGTTAGATAACAATCACACATACACATCTCTTAGTAGGAAAGATGAATACCTCATACTTTAGAACTTAACACTGAATGAAAACATTAATGACACGTACACAGTTCCATTTAATGTTCATTCGAGGTCTGTCAAATACCATGTTCCTCTAACATGTATTCATGTGATTAAAACGACATCTCATGTCTATGGTTTGTAAAACTTAACCATATTTTAATCCACATTCTAACCTTGTAACGGTAAGTTAGTGTTCCTGCTAATTACCTTGGTTAGAGACTTTTAAGAATATATATCATCTATCTTATGAAGTTTCACAATTCCAGTTATTGACTCAAAGTCAGATAAAGGAATGATTCATAAATTCAATAATACTCAAGGTAACAAAATGACAGTTTATTAATCACTTAATTCATGAACAAAGCTTTATGATAATTTATCGTATTATTGACTTATAGATTATTACAAACTAACAACCGCAAGGGAAGAGGCATGAGGCTGCTACCCCTAACTCGGAACCTCTTCTCCCTCCCGAACAAGGTCGTCCTTCTAAGGCCGCTGATATGCCATTTAAAACCACCAGAAATAACCTTCCGAACGGGACCTCTACACCATTGGAAATAACCGCATGAGTAACTACCCACAATCAAAGCACAAACCAAACCCTATAAATATCATCCCCCGAAGATAAGAAGGGGCATTCACTTTCAACCAACGTAGAGAAAAACCTCTCATATCCTCCATGAGAGCACCACATAACCATCTCTTTATGAGAGTACCACACAATCATCCATACGGTAGGGGCTAACGGTAGTTAGACCGTATCAGCCGCCAACTCCGCTCCCGGGCCACAGAAGTCTAAGCGCAAAAGGCCAATCCATGGGGAGGGTTCTACTATCCCCTCCAAAAAGCACGATTCTAGGGGCCTAATGAGGTTACCTCCTCTTATGTTATTTCCACCAACCTTCCCCTGCTTCTATCCCGGACGTACATGTGGCTACTCGAAATCCTGTTGTTTCTCCTCCTCAACTGAGCAACAAAAAATCAAAGACTCATCCAGGGGCTGGATCAGGACGAGTTGGTACTCAAAAGAGCGAAAAAGATGTGGACAAGGGTGGCGACAAGGTTGAACTTCGTCTCCCTCATTTCTGGGAGCTGATGGTCGACTCTAGCATCGGGGATCTTTCTGAATCTCCTCGAGAGCTCCTCCTTTTTTTCCATGGACCTCATCTCCAAATGTACACCAAAATACCTGAGGAGAGAGTACTCGAGCATGAACCTCGAGTCCCTAACTGCTTATGCCGTGAATGATTGCTTTCTTTAAGGTACGGTTGTGGTATAGTTGGCCTCAAGGCTGATCGATGCCAACGCTCTCGAGCGTGGGGAGCTCCCTCCTAGCGTAGAGAAGGTAGTCGCTAAGCAAAAGGCGATTATCGAGGTGGAGAAGGCTAAACTTGTCTCGAAAAAAGAGCTGCTCATGAAGGAGAAAGCCGACCTTCAGGCCACACTTGAGTCGGGGCGACTCTCAATGCCAAGGTAAATGAGTTGGCCAACTTGTATGCCCTAACGGAGGAGAGGGTTGACTCTTTGGAGGAAAGAGAGCTGAGCTCATTCGACAAAATGAGAAGTTAATCAAGGAATTGAAGGCCAAATTCGCCGAATGCATTGAGGCCAGGTTGAAGGTGTACAAGTACCACTTGTGTCTTCACAGCCTGAGGATACGAGAGGAAGCTGTCCGAGTTGCATGCTCAAAGGCAGGCTGCTGCACAGGTGATAGGGCGATTTTTGGGGCCCTCAGCTTTTTACACTGCTGCCATTTCATTGGTGGCTTCTCAGCTGCTGAATGGAGCCTATGCCGCTCTCCTCTCCATCAAAAGATTCTACCCCTTCAAGCCTGAAGAGCTCGAGTTTTCTCAGGTGTTGAATGAAGCTCCAGACCTAAGGAGCTACACTTGGGATGAATGGTTCGATAAATTGGTCTTTGTCGAAGGCGTAGCTCTAGAGATTTCAGAGATATTTCCTGATTCTTTAAGGAGAGGGGTTTATTTCCTGTGGTACAGAGATTGGACTTCTGAGGAGAAAATGATCGGGTGGATATTCCATCGGAGGAAGAGGAGGCCGACAAAGCCAATGAGCCGAACTCTGGAGACCAGATAGCAGATGTTTAGTGGTTTCTTTTTTTTATAGTGATGTATTTTGTAGTGATGTGTTTTGGGATGTGATTTTAAATGTAAGTTTTACAATGATTTTAATCTCATTGGTTTGTTGATTGCTCTCTGACTTCCTTTATTTTATTCTATGTTCTTTAATGCCTTTATAAGGTGTTACCAATTTATGGATTAATGCACTGAGATATGAAAGTTGAAACTTAGCCTATAGATACGTAGTACATAGTCAAACGGGAGTTGTCTGAGGACCGACGCCTACATGTTGATTCCTAGTAAATTACGCATGCAGGGAAGATGATGCCGAGTTGCACACATAAAAGATGACCGAGTTGCACACATAAAAGATGACCGAGCTGCACACAGAAAAGATGACCGAGCTGCATACAGAAAAGATGATGCTGAGTTGCACACAGAAAAGATGACCGAGTTGCAAACAGAAAAGATGACCGAGCTGCACACAGAAAAAATGACCGAGCTGCACACAGAAGATGACCGAGCTGCATACAGAAAAGATGATGCTGAGTTGCACACATAAAAGATGACCGAGTTGCAAACAGAAAAGATGACCGAGTTGCACACAGAAGATGACCGAGTTGCACACAGAAAAGATGACCGAGTTGCACATAGAAAAGATGACGCCGAGTTGAAGCTGTATACAATTTCACAAATAGAAAACAAGTACGAGTCATGAAGTCTTTGCAAGTGATGGAGGTTGCTCTATCTTGTTGTTGAGGATCACTCTTGGGAATTCACCTCTCATAGATGCTTGTGTACAAGAGAAGATAGCTCAACCAAAGGCAAAGACCACAAGTGCTCAAGAAATGTAGGCCCCTATCCGAGCTAATATGGTAGAATTTGACATATCTAAATATCATGATGAGACTTATGATTTGAATAAAGATCAAGTCTTTTAATGTGACTAAGCTTAAAGAGTTGCTTGATGAGTCCAAAAAATCAATGTATGTTAAAGATGCTATGATCAATGATCTTAAGTCTAAGATTGAATTGCTACAAATTAGAATTAATGACCTTGAAACCAAAGTCAATTTAGATAAAGAAAATGAATTAAAAGAAGCACATCCTTAGACTTCTAAATTTGTTAAGTTTGTTAAATCTTCAAACCATGACACAAATTGACTATGACAATATGGATATTAGTCAAGGCTCACATAACAAAATCGGACTTGAATTTGTAAAGGAACAACCTTCTGAAATTGAAAAGCAACCTAAGTCAAATGACAAACCTATTCAAACTAAAAATCATGCATATATGTATAACAAGAGATATACTAAGAAAACCAAGTTCATCAAGCCTAATTCTAGAAAGATGGTAAACAAACCTAGAATTAGAAATGATTATAGAATTACCAACCAACATAGAGCTCAACCACAAAAGCTTTATGTTAAGGATATGTATGGTAGATTCCACGAGCTACATGATAACAAGAAACTTGGTTATAATTTTCAAAGGAGTAGGTTTAATGGTGTTTTTCAACCAAGACACAACCTTAGAAATGTGATAAATGATCGTAAGAATTTTAATAGCAATTTTCAAAGAAAAATATACTATAATGTCTACCAGTCAACATTTCATCCAAAAAACATAAGAATTTTCATGACAAGTGTAGATTAAGGGTGAGTTATTGGAGACCAATCAACAATAATGACTATGATCATAGCAATATTAACTCAAAGACTATTTTTTCATCTTGTTTGAATTTTGGACATCAAGATCGATTTTGTCGTATTAAGAATGGTAAGAGTATAGTTTGATTTGATGTGTCTAGCACAAGTGGAACTAAATCATTTGTCTAATGAGTCACTAGACTCCCCTAATTTGATTTGCTTTTTGAATATTTTGTTAAGGGAGAGTCATGTAATAAAATGTATGATTTAATGTTTATTTGATTGAACCATATATTTTGTGAATCTTGGTTGATCTTTTTTTTCCAAATCATAACTCATTCTGAGCATTTTCATGAGTTCAATCATCATATGATAGCTGAACTGAGCCCTATAAATATCAAAGCCTAAATTTAGAGCATAACAGCAAATTAAATCACAAATAAATGGCAAAATAGGTGCTCCGTTACAACGGGTCGGGGATGCGCTATAACGACCTGGAACTCATTATAACGGGTTAGAACATAAAAAACTAGCTGTTGGAGGTTTAAATGTTGATAGCATTACATTAGAGAGGAGGGAGACCCGTTATAACATATTGTTGTAACAAGAGAGCAAATTCTGCTATTTAAGGTCTTCCTTCCTCTCCAAGTGGGCTCTATTCTTTCCAAAACCGAAATTGGACCTTTGATCTCTTTTCTTGCTAAAATCCTAGCCCACAAAACTCTCCAAATTCTTTCAAATTCTCAAGAGATCAATCAATTTGTGTGATGCTCAAACAATTTTTTTCAAGAGTTATCATGTTTTTAGTAAGTTCTCTCATGACTATTAGGTCTCTAATGGCACCTTTAAAATTATCATTTGTTTACAATAAGAAGAGAAAGGATGTTGAAAAACAACTAGAAAAGAAAAGAAATCAAAGGATTGCAACAAAGAGAAAACATACATTTCCTTGCACACCAATCTGGTATCGATACAAGCTCCAACTCGAGTACAAACCATACACCTCCACCATCCAATTCGAAGCTAAACCCTCCATCCACTCAACTGACACAAAACCCTTCATCCTTCCAACCGGAACAACAAAGAATTTTTAACCATTGGGCCAATTCATCTCAAAACCGAATCCTATAGTACCTTCAAGACTAGACTCATTTTCGCTACATATATTTTCATGATAAATGGACATAACCAAATGTGAATGAGAGTACAACTAATTGGTACAAATAATTGATTTTTGGGCATGAAGACCTCTAATTGAATTGGACCAAAGATTTGCCTCAAGTCCAATAAGGATTTTGTATGCCAACATGAGGCCAACCAAGGAACCTTTGGGAGTCACCACCTATTTATATGGCCAAAAAATTTATAATTAATGCCAAAACCTTAGCCGAAGTATTAGGGATTATACCATGGTGATGAAGTAGATGTATACCATAAGTGGCATCAACATGAGGAATCATTTACCGAATACAAGAGATGATTAGATGCCAAAGACCCACACAAAGACCATTTCGACTCAAAATTTCTCACATTTCATAGATTGATTCTTTTCATTAAAAACATTCTTATACCCGAAAAAAATCTCAAAACCAACATTCAGCACACCAATGGGTTCCTTCTTAGGCATCTTATTGCAAAAGACAAAGTGCTAAACAATTCCTTCATTATCCTTAACCACATGAGAGCCGTCCTAAACAACAAGCAACTGAACTTGGCATACCCTCACTTATTCATTCAGATACTTATGCACAAGAAAATCACCATCCCTATCAACCCCAAAGAGCCTAGTCCTATTATCTACTTATCGGCTAACCTCATTACATTTTTTGAAAAGAAAAGTTGGGTTAAGGAGAATTTGACTTGGGAACTTTATCCCAAACCAATGAATGATTATATAAGGAAGAAGGAAGCACAATCCAATCAATACATCAATCCGGATGCTTCACAAGCGATAGAGGAAGAGCCCTCTCCTAGCATGCCCTATGCCAATCTCTCTCCTTATATGCCTCCTCCAAACTACAAAGAGTATCAAATACCTCAAGACTACTCTTACTACACTCCCTCAAGTTGCAATATCAAACAATATCAAATTTTGAGCATGCGTTTACAGCAGTAAATATGATAATTTGAAAAGGAATTGGACATGATATATTATCAAAAATTCCAAAGAATGTTTACCATTAATTATGGTATCTTTACAAGATACGTTTTCACTAGTATAAAAGACACTAGAACCCCAAGCATTACCGACATCGATTGTAGTGCACATGTGTTGTGCATAGTTCTATTTTTTCTCCTCTATTACTGAAAATTACTTCTCGGTTCATTCATGCTTAAAGAAAAGAATGACACCGAAAATTACTTGAAAGGATCCGCTAGCATACCGTTGTGTTGTCCAACCATCTCCGGCGACTCCTTGATCCAAAGAAAGGTAAAAAGGAGACCGTAGAGATGAAAAGTAAATAATGCTTCCGTTCTATCTATTTTTATGTCTTAAATAATTGCACGAAGTTTGAATTTGAATTGCAATTGTGTAGATTAGAATTTCGATATTTTGACTCAACCTTAATTATTGTATTGCACCAACACTCTACAACCAAATTGTTGTGCCGCGTATGAAGTGTTGAGCACTAATTTTTCTATTTAGATGCTGCGAATAGATTAAATTTTGGAAGAAATTTAACTTGTATTGTATTGCCTCATCGTTAAAATTCACTGATATGTTTTGATTTTGATTTTTGGAGGATTATGTGTACTCTTTGATTTTTAGAGAAAAACAATTGCAACGATTTTATCAAACAACTAAAAAATCATACAAACATGAAAAATTATAAAAGAATGAAACATGTCTAGTTAAATATGATATATGAGTTTGTCTAACCTCTTTGTATTTTATTAATTTTATTGAACTTTTTTTATAACATTAAACATGTATCACATCTTAAACTACTATTCAAATGAAAATTTAGTTATCATAGAACATCAAATCAAAGAAGATAAAATGTATTCTTTAAATAATGAAACTTGAGATTGTTACTTTTTTTAAAAAAAATATTTGTTGCGAGCTTTGACATTGCTTAAAATTTCCTCTTAATTTACTGTCTAATTTATAACTGTTAGTTTATATTAATTTATGTAATCATATTTATTACTATTTCATGAGGTACATAAACAAGATGAATTATTATTGAAGGATATGTGGAGTCCGACCCCAAGAACATGAATGTTGAAAGAAGCTTGTAAGTCGTACTATTCTGCTAGCCACGCATGTTTCATTTTTTTCTCTATTTTTCATGTTTGTAAGAATTACTGTAAAATTTATTACATCTTTGTCTCCTAATTGTAAACTTAATTAATAATTACAACAATTTTATCAAACAACCCAAAACATATTCTAAATTTTAATTTGTAGCATTCTTCTTTATTACAACATTTGAAAAAGATTTGTAGAACAACGAATGCACAAATTTAACTTGACAATTTAAGTTCTGCACAAACTACTTGTTAATGTATGTAAATATACACATTATCTCTAATTTTCTATTACTTTTAGATTTAAATGCTATTTTGTCTTTGTAATTTGAATAATTGAACTCTTCTTTATGCAAAATATTTGAATTGTTTGATCTCTTTTTTTTGTTGCTAAACTTGATTTCGTAAAAGTAGTATTTAAGAAGACCGGCTCTATTTACAATCACCAACTTGATTTCACTTTGTAAATGTTTATTATATTTTATTTATATTGATAAAATATATTCATTTATATTGTATAAAAAAATTGGATGAAATTTATATTTTAGTTTGTCTGTACAAAAAATTCTCTGACAAAAATTCTTTATCCTCTAATGTGTTGTTTTATGAACGAACATATATATCCGCTTATCATATAAGAATATCATCGTCATCGTTTGGAGGAACATATAAAAAGATATGAGCAATATATATTTTCGTATAGGAGATGAGACACCTGCGAATAAAACAAAAATTTCATTTAATTGTGGTGCTGACAAGCAATGAATTTTACAAATAATATAATTAAAGATCGAATAAATATTTGAATTTTGGTTATATCATGTTGTAACCATATTACATGTGCACTTTGAAACAATGCAAGAATTGCTCAAAAGAGTTTTAGATCTAAAACACTAATCTCGATGCATAACAGATCGAACAACTCAGCGTAGATAGACCTGACAAATCAGGCGGGTCGATTTATATTTGGATCGGATAATATTAGATTCGGATCACCTTTGAATTCAGTTCAGCATCAAACTCAGATTATTTCGGATTCGATGCACTTACGAGTTTGAATAACCATATGACTCGGATCGTGTAGGTACAGATTTTTATCGGGTTTCGAATCAATCTGAATACATGTTGACATATGTATCAGATTTTTCTTGTTCGGATAATAGTGGGTTGCGAATAATTAAGGTGCGAATTTTGAACTCAATTCGAGCGAATCAAATTGTAGTATTGACCGGATTAATTGATTAACTATGTCAGAAAATTAAGGTGCAGATTTCTGACTCAAATTGAGATATATGCAAATGAACGGTATGAACCGTTGAAATATTTTATATACTAAAATCTACTTAGAAATCAAATTTTATATCTTTTAGAATTTTTTTACTTGTTTTCGAATGAATATTAGTTACATAATTAATTTGGTTAATCTTCATATTGTAGTTATATTTTGAATTTATTACACCATCAATTATGAAATTGATAGCAAATTAAATATAACGTTAATTATGCATTTTATTTAAAC
>CAXKVX010001414.1:0-34642 GCA_964058865.1 Eleocharis quinqueflora
CACGTTGGAGCTTGATCATTTCAGTGATGTGCTTCCTAATTCTAGTTTTTCCTTTGTACTTAAGAGTGTGAAGTTTAGTCATGAGTGTACGAATTTGTGTTCTTTTACTCATGATAAACTTCTGCTCTAAAGCACTCAGGTACTTTTTAGCGCCAGAATCCTGGTCGGGTATACAACCTTGGAGAGTTTTGTGGGTTGTCATTTTCATGATCATTAGACACATCATGTCATTATGATCCCAATCCTCCATGTCAGCCTTTTCAAGAGCGCTGGGCTCATTTCCAGCCGGCACAGGACGATAATAACATAGTGCCCGATCGTACTTCATCATCCCCAGAAACAATCTAAGTTTGGATTCTCATAGGTGAAAGTTTGCCCCAGTTAGGGACGGAATCAGATTCATCATTGCCAAATTGTCTGAAAAATTTTAGAAAACAAGAGAAATATCAGTTTATGCATTACGTTACTTAATCACAATTTACAAATCTATTTAAAGACCTTGAACAAAAAGAACTCTAGAATGACTCCATTAATTTCATTTTAACCAACAATACTATCCAGCATGAGGCTTCGATGGGGACAATCAATACTCTTAGGTATTTTGGTGTTATGCACAAGTACAGATGAGACATTTTTCCGCTCTTGCCGATGGGTCCGATTGGCATACTTACGTACTAGGGACTAGGCCAGTAAAGTGAGGAAGGTGAGTCACAAGCGGACTACTTAAGTACCAAGCCTCAAATGATTTTCTAGACATCACTAGCACGTAGCTTCTCATTACTTTTCTTTATGCACCTTACTTTATGTGTATTAGCAACTACTTAATGTACTAATCCTTCGAAGGGAGAAATTAATAATATGTTGCTAACGCACGTCATTTTAACTTTTATGGGCATCTTGCTTGTAACTTTAGTGACGATGTTCGGAAGCGAACACGATCGTTTAACAAGATACATCATGTATTCCTAATTGCCTTTAAATAGATCAAAAACGTGCAAAAGTCTACATCGGACGTATCTTAAAAGGGAACTACTCGTCTATAAATAAATTATATATATATATATCCTAAATTACAATTAATTTACAGCTACTCTTAATTAACAGAAAATTAAATTTTTGGAAAGTGGCACAATAAACCTGTCAATTCAATTGTTTGTGCCACATTCCAGAGTCATTGCGGCCATAAGCAGTTCCATTGTGGCCGCAAGACTTCATGTCAATTAAAATTTTGTTCTCTGGAATTTCCAGAAAACAACACAAGTCATGCTCTATTGCAGGCGCAATATCCCTAGGTTGCGGCTGCATTACAACCTGTCAGTTCAATTATCATGCAGCCATCAACCCAGAGTTCAAAATTCCTGTCAGTTCAATCAATTTGCCCACAACAGAGAGTAAACCAAGTGTCTTGCGAATATCATTGCGGCTGCAATGAGCCTGTGACGTGGATTTTCTTTATTTCCAAAAACAGAGACTTTCCCTAAATTCATTGCGACCGCAATTGACATTGTTTTAGTTCAAATTGGCTCTATTTTGAAAATAAACCTTTCTGGAAATAACTGTTTCGAATTTATCACTAAAATTATTGTATTTCTTTCTTAAAATCAACTTTATTTGTAATAAAATTATTTGTAGTTCAAATTGACAATTGTTCTAAATATCAATAAACATAAAATTTAAATAATATCAATTTCAAATTCGCATGAAAAACGAGAAAATTTGACAAAATCCAAATTTTAGTTTAAATAATACTCCAAAAATAATTTTTTTGCTTTTAGTTAAGTTGCTAGGTAGGAAGTAATTTTGTTTCCCATTTCTTCTAAAGACTAAAACTTTTCTTCAAAGAAGAAGAAAAGATAAGATAAAATAATAATAGTTGACCGCTAAAAATAGACTTTTACTGCTCTGTCATTTACCACTGTAAAAAAATCCTCAAACCTTTCGACCAAACATGCAAAACAACCTGCCTCTCTTGGAAACTTCTATCTAGTTATTTATTTATTTATTTATTTATCATTTATTCATTTATTTTCCTTTTTCACCTTGTTGTAAGTTGTAACCCTCTCTCGGAAAGTTTTTGTATTATTCTCAGTATCATCCCTGGTTTAAGTAAAAATTATATAATTCCAGAATTGTGTAGTGTAGAATAAAAAAATCCACTCCAAATAAAAATAAGCAGAACCCCAAGGACCGTTTCCATATTTTCCTGAAACCATCGTACAACACAATACAATTATACAAACCACCATTACCCACGTTCTCTTTCGGAGGTAAAACCCCCGATATCTCTCTCTTTCTTTTTCCGTGATCGTTTACGAGCTACAATCAATTTAATGACGTACTAATGGCGATTGATACAATGCCTTTCTAGGATTGAAAGGGTCGACTATCCATCAATGGAGGTAAATACAATTTCTTATCTGTATCTCTCTATTTTTTTCTCTTCCTATGTTGTCGCGCCAGCGCCACGATCTAGTCTCGCACCATTGATGTTTGGCAGAATGCCTCTTTGGTGAAAATGAAGAAAGGGAAGGATAACCGCATGGTCTAATTCATTTGCACTTGTCCGTGCTAAATTTAGCATATGAACGATGATCTTTTTCTAATTGTTTTTGAGATTCTGTTCTACTGTGTATTATCCATTCTCCAATCTAGGATTTTGTGTATTATCTCACAGGCGCAATGCACAAATGCCTGATTTGTTGATCATCCGTAATTTTTGAAAGAAGTTACATAAATTAACCTTAATCAGCGCCAATGATCACTCAAACTTCCACATTCAACCAAACAACACATTAAAGGAAAATTCAAGCTGTTTTATAGTAATGGAAGAGTGTTTGATGAAATGCCAGAAACAGGAAAAGGGAGTGAACCGGCGTGTGAGCTTTGAGCCAGGAAAGGAGTTGGAGTCACCACGGTTTAGAGCCATAATACGTGCAACAAGTGGTCGAAAGAAGAGAGGTGATGTAAAGAGCTTCTCTCATGAGTTGAATAGCAAGGGGCACCACCAATTTCCCATTCGCAAGCTTCGAGGTGTCACCAATGTTGATGTAACCTTCTCTTCTCTCTCACTCCTCTCTCTCTCTCTCTCTATTTGTCATTTGATAAAAAAATGTATGCATTTCCACTCAGAACACCGGTTGCATAAGTTGCGATCAATTATTTTTTTAGGAACTAATGGATGTCATAAGATTGAAGTTCAGTCGGCTAAAGGAAGAGGTTGACTCAGAGCTGTGTGTATATGGAGGAGATTTGATAAGTACCATCGAGCATATTCCCCAGGAGCACCCTGATAGAATCCAGTTTGAAGACCTCCTAGTTATTGCACAAAAATGTGAAGCAATGTCACCCGATGAGTTCTGGGTGAAATGCGAGGCGATTGTGCAGAGCTTAGATGATCGACGCCAGGAGCTTCCAATGGGTACGCTCAAACAAGCCCACTCACGTATCCTCTTCATCCTGACCCGTTGCACGCGTTTGCTCCAGTTCCAAAAGGAGGGTGCCTTTGGGGAGGAAGAACATGCACTTGCATTGCACCAGCTGAGCGACCTAGGGGTATATACATCCGCTCAAGGAAATTCTGGTGATCTTTGGAAGAAAAAGCTTCTCACAGCCAATGACATAAAGGAGAGGCTCATAAGACGAAGGATAATGGAGAACAGGCACCAAAGTGTAGATTTTTTGGGGAGGCCACTGAGCCCTTACGTGCCAGAGAAAGATGGTCTCTCTCCCGGAAGCAGAGATAGGATCTCTTCATGGAAGAAACTGCCGTCAGCTGCTGAGAAA
Source organism: Eleocharis quinqueflora (assembly GCA_964058865.1). NCBI lineage: Eukaryota > Viridiplantae > Streptophyta > Magnoliopsida > Poales > Cyperaceae > Eleocharis > Eleocharis quinqueflora. Next base: position 3,784 of record CAXKVX010001414.1, read on the forward strand.
TTGCAGAGAAAAGATGAGACAAGCCCCACCAAGAAGGTTTCAGATCCCATTGCAAATCTGAACAGGATTAAAGTGAGTCGGGAAGAGATTGCAGAGAGAATAGCTGGAAAAGAGGGTTTCGTGGGATATGTAGAGGAGCAGCAAGAGGGGCTGGTTGGAGACAGGCCAATGATGATCTGTAGGATATGCGAGTTTGAAATACCAACCGAGCACGCGGCAAACCACAACAAGGTGTGCACCATAGCATACAGGTGTGATGTACAAGGACTGAGCCTTGACAAGCGATTGCACAAGGTAGCTGATATTCTTGAGAAAATACTTGCTGCATTTAGGACCTACAAAAGTTTGGATGCTATATCCGAAGAGAGTGAAGAGGTCTATTCCCCTGAAAATGTTAGTTCTCCCTTTTCCAATTCTTCTTCTTCTTGTCACTGTTTTTTCTAGAGAATGAGATATTGATGACAGATATCATGGATAATTCAAAGGGAACGCCAAAGCGGGTATCGGGGAGTGCGACACCTCAGTCTCCAATGATGACACCGACTACTGCCCAGGCAAACCAGCTACTAGATATGGATAAGGCCTTCACGGAGCTTGAAAACTTCCAACAGGTTCACAAAATTTCATTTTCAGTCAGCTTGTCTGGTTTACCGGGTGCTTGACACTCTAGCAATCATACTGTTGTATCTTTGGATGACGTGGTTTATTGTCAACTTTCTAGATTGACAGTCTGTTAAATATAACTCGAGGCATAGAAAGTATACAGTCAAATGACCTCAACTCTCTCGAGGAACTGAGCTCCTACCTTGAGAATCTAAATGCAGTGATTGACACCAGAAAGGTTGATGCGCTTGTTGTGGATACATTTGGGAAACGGATCGCAAAACTCCTTCAGTGAGCTCCTTAATCTCTTACCTCTCTCTCTCTCTCTCTCTCTCTCTCTCTCTCTCTCTCTCGGTCCATTCTCTCTTTTAGAGTACATAAATTGCATGGATACTAGGTAAACAATTCTATTTTGTCAAACTCGCCTTCTTGTTACTGTCACTTTGTAGGGAGAAATTTATACAGCTTTGTGGAGATATGGATGAATCACAGAAAGACCTGTCATATCCAAATGGAGATGATGATAGTTTTTCAGACAATAGTGTGGGCCATAGCGCCAGATCAACAAATATGAAAACTAATTTCAAGGATAGAACAACAATAGAGGATTTTGAGATCTTAAAGCCCATCAGTAGAGGTGCTTTTGGTCGTGTTTTTCTTGCTAAGAAAAGAGTTACTGGGGATCTCTTTGCTATCAAGGTCATCCTTTATCATTGTTGTTTGTTTGTGTCAAGTTACATTTACATAAGAAAACAAGAAAAACCTAAGAGTACTTGTATTACATAATTGTAGGTTCTTAAAAAGGCAGATATGATTAGAAAGAATGCAGTTGAGAGTATATTGGCCGAGCGCAATATTTTAATATCAGCGCGCAATCCTTTTGTGGTCAGTGTTGTTTTTATTTTCCCTTAAAAAGTTCAATTTATTGCGAAATATCAATGGACTAAAGTATTGGCAACCATCTGTTTGGTCTCTCTATTTTCAATCAAAAGGTTAGGTTCTTCTATTCCTTCACATGTAGAGAAAATCTGTATCTAGTCATGGAATACATAAATGGAGGTGATCTCTACTCGCTTTTGAGAAACTTAGGTTGCTTGGATGAAGATATGGCACGGACATACATAGCTGAAGTGGTATACAACTACTACTTTATAGATATCTAAATTTTAATACTTAACTATGGCATTGGTTTAAAAGCTGTTATATCAATGAGAATGAATAAAACGAGTTGCATTTCTTTTGTTTTGCTTTACCTTAAGGTTCTTGCATTGGAATATCTTCATTCATTGAATGTTATCCACCGAGATCTGAAGCCTGATAACCTTTTGATTTCTCGAGATGGCCATATCAAGGTTTTCATAAGCCCGTCTTTTTTTTGTTGTCTTTATTCAATCCATTGTTATGATCTAGTACATCATTCGACATCCCTCCTATACTTTCCTGCTGATGTATCCGGTTGAAAAAAACAATCTAACAATGGTTATTTATTGACACAGTTGACTGATTTTGGGCTATCAAAAGTTGGTTTGATTAACAGCACAGACGACTTATCAGGTCCTGATGTCAGCAGTTCATTGATGGGAGAGCATCAGGAGGATCCGGGGCCTGAGATTGCTGCCCAACGGGCTGAGAAGAGAGAACAAAGGAGAAAACAAACAGCTGTTGGTACCCCTGATTATCTCGCTCCTGAAATTCTTTTGGGGATACCTCATGGTTTATCCTTTAAACCGCCTTTGTTCCATTTTTAAACTTCAAATCTAATTCAGTATCTACTATCTAGTTTCTACAAATTACGAGCAACTGTGGTAATACTTCTCAATAATTTTGAAACATAGGTCCCACAGCAGATTGGTGGTCAGTGGGAATTATCCTATTTGAATTGCTTGTTGGTATCCCCCCTTTCAATGCAGAACATCCACAGGTTTGTTTTGCAAAATTCTAGATAATTATTATTACCTTATACGAGTTCACTTTACCTTTCTATAAAATAGGTCGTTAATATTTACCATGTACATATTAATATTTGCTTTTGAAGTTCCATCATCTGATTGAATGATTCTTCTATTTTAATCCTTTCGGTGCTGTCTGCTTTTGGAAATCTAGGGTTTTGGTGTATATAGTTGACTTGGAATACCTTTTTTTCATCTGAAAAGTATTACAATAGTTCTGATATATTTTACTGTTTTTCTTGCCAACTTGCTAATCGATTGTGCATATTGGGTCGTTTGTTCCAAGTATATCAGGTGATGTTGACCAAAGCCCATCTTTCCCCGTCTCTGCTTAAAATCTAGTAATTGAATTTCCGTCCCAATTCAACACCCCATTAAAGTTCTTAATTAGTCATAAATATGATCGCATGGAAATTTTGATGTACAAATCGGATTCAACTATTTCCACATGTGCATTTTTTTTATGCTTTTGCCTTTCTAAGTAATGTGTACAAGAAACCAGAAAGAACGAGTTCTAACAAGCTAGTTTACTTTTGAAATGCAGAGAATATTCGACAATATTATGAATAGAGATATACCATGGCCACATGTACCAGAAGAAATGAGCTTCGAAGCTTATGACTTGATCAACAAGTAAGAGAACAGAATTTTATCTCTTCCTGAAATTATTAGTCTGGTTTCATGACAAAAGAATGGGTACAAGCCAGCACCTATTTTATCACACTTCTTGAAATTTTATACATCCCTTTGTTTAAATTGGGTTCTTTTATAAACAGAAAATTTTAGTTTATCCCCCCAGGGTATATATTCCAAGAGAGTGGTTTTACTATTGACAATATCTACAACAAAATTCAGATTCATAACTGTTCTCTAATTGTTTATTATTATGAAAGCAGATTATTGATTGAGAACCCTCTTCAACGTCTAGGAGCTACTGGGGCCACAGAGGTAAGCCTAACTTCTCTGCCATCCTAAATATCCTTTAGTGCGCCGATATAATTTTGAGATTAACTAACACATAACTATTCGTGAATAGAGCAGGTGAAAGTGCATCCGTTTTTCAAGGACATTAACTGGGACATGCTTGCTAGACAAAAGGTTCGCCTCTCTTTTTGACAAACACTTTAATAGTTTAATTATCTGACTAACTGTTTACTAAATCAATTTCCTGTTGTTAGGCTACATTTATACCAACAACAGAGGATGAATACGACACAAGTTATTTTGAGTGCCGGCTCCCATGGGGAGCCGGTGGCGGGGGCCCTGCTGAACCGGCCTCTGCAACAAGTAATGACTATGATGACATAAGCGAATCTAGCAGCTGCTGCAGTACCCCTATCAGCGAAATTGATGAAGAGGTCAAAATTAATATTTTTATAATTTTCGAGTGAAAGCTAGTATTTTATAGCAAGTACTTTTCAATATTTTCTAGTTAATTTTCACCATTAGTGCCCTGCAAGGCATTTGCCATTAAAATCTGCCAGGTTTATAAAATGGAACGTATAGTCCTTCAAAGTTCTGACAAATTTACCCCTGACCCTGATGTAGTTCTTTATTTAGGGGTCCAAAATGTACTATATTAAGTCTTTTATACTGAGTATGATGTTTAAGTGAACATGCTTTGTGCATATCTGTGATTTACCCCCTGTATCTGTATTAAAATGGTTTGAAGGCAACAACTAGGCTGAGTGATATGAGAAGAGTTGACGGGCAATCCATCAAATTGTTATTTTTAATACATTGATGCTCCTTGTTCTACTGAATATTGGGTGTAAAATTGTATACATCAGACGTTGAGTGTATATTCATACGCAAATGCATATGATCTAGGTATAGTTTAAAAAAAAAGATACTTTTGTGTGCATCATTTACAATACTTTACACGTGCTTATTTAAAACTTTGTAAACCCCCCCCCCCCCCCACAAAAAAAAAAAAACGCTGGAGGGATATTGGCATTTGAAATGGATGCTGTGCCCAGCCCTCTAATATAAAGAGGGCCTTCAAAAATAATAAATAAACTAACCCATGTACCTATTTACAACAGGTGGATGAATGTGGAAGTATGGAAGATTTCAGCTCGCGGACCATAACTGTTAAATACTCCTTCAGTAATTTCTCTTTCAAGGTACAACTTATCTTTCTAATTCTGGCAAATTATTTGGTTTCTTTTGGAGCGTGCTTGGTACTAAGATTTGAGCAGTACCTGAATTCTGGTTGGTACTGGTTGCCATCACTCAAGGTGAATAAAATGAAAATGATATATTTTATCTTATTTTTTTGTTTTTTGTGTTTTTTGTTCGAGTAGAACATCTCTCAGCTCGCTTCGATGAATTGTGATCTCATGAAGCAAAATGCAAATAAGGAAAATACTTCCACTTCTTGATTCCTGAGAAAATGCACAATAGCAATCATGATTCAAGAAGCAGGAAACATTTGTCACATTTAGAAGCTCCCTGAGCCAGTGTAAGTCTAAGAGGCAAGTCATAATTGTACAAATAACGAAATGAACACCATCTGATGTCATAGACATACAAAGATAACCCACGGCATGCACACTATTTTCTTTCTCATTGTTGTTTTGTACATATTCAGCGTTCTTTTACATTTTTTTGGGAGGTATTCTATCACATCTTTTATGCATAGTTTCTGGGCTAGGCTTTAGTTTATGCAGTGGCCCAAAACACGCATGAACAGAATTTTTGTGTATTTTTAATCCTTCTATTTGTTTTTGTCTGTTTAAAAGAACTTGTGTGCCACAGTTTTGTATATTTTAAGTTAGGTCATTCGAGTTCGAATGATAAGTTTAAGTATGTATATATCTAAAGGAATTAAAAATCCGGAAGGTACGTGAACTTGAAATGAAAAATCGAAAAAAATTCGTTGTTATCTCTCACCATGAAATTTTTATGTACGAAATGTACAATTGTTTTTTTTTACTCGAGTTAGTTTCGGACTTTCTGTAAATTTGAATAATTTACTGTTAAATTGAAAATTATTTTATTATTGAAACAAGGAGAGTGATGTGGGAAATAAAGTAGAATAATAATAAAACCATAGATGCATGTAGTCATGTAGACGCGTGAAAGAGAAAATATAAATGGTAAAAAATATTAGAAAGCAAAAAAAAAAGAAAAAGAGGAGTCGTGCTTCGACCTTCGACCTCTTTCGAATAATGACTTGTTGACTCTCATATTAAAAAAGTCGTCCTTTGTTATCTCTCTCCGCTTGCGATCTTTCTCTTTAATGAATAAACCATCGTTATCTCTTAATATTTTTATGTAATTAAGTTATAACATAGTCAAATTATAATTTTTTTTTGCCGCAGATACCCATCATCCTTTTAGTACATAGTAATGTAGGCACTACCTGTATATTTTTTTTTGCTAGTATCTTTCTTTTTTGTGCGTGCTAAAGAAAAGAAAAGAACATGGTTTAACTAATTAAAAAAGGGTAAGTTCTTTGGGGTGAGCGTCTTTTATTTTATTTTATTTATTTATTTATTACTTATTTTTGTGAGAAGGGGGTACTTGAATCATGGTATTTTTATTAAAGGAATTCAATTGATGGCACATTATTTGAAGGCTGACAAAGCCACAATAATGATTAGTAGTTGACTGAGACATGTAGAAATTGAGCTTAGTTGTAATACAAAGTCTTGACTAACACGGAAGTGTATTCTTTGTCGTGCAGCAGTAACAAACGTTAATTATTTTCTGCGTTGTAAATTACGGACGATTTATATTTGATTCAAGAAGTCTGATATTATAAAATTTAGTTTATATGAATTTCGATGCAAATCAAATACTGAGATTTACCACGCAGCGCGCACAGTGTTTGTGCAGCGCGGTATAGAAGATCTGGTTTGGACTAACACTGGGGTAGGTCATCTATGGTGGGTAGTATCTTTTAACGACATTAGTTGCGTTTTCCTAAAAATAGTACGACATAATTGCGTTCACACGTGCTTAAAATCTATACCACGAGTCGGTTAGCTTTTGCCATCACCTGTAATGTACAACTTGCATAACATCTGCATGCTTGTGTGTGTGCAGGGACGGATTCAGACGTTATTTACGTTCGGACACAATTAAGTTCGAACACTGAGGTTGAAATCAAGTTCGGACACAAATTTATTAAAACCCACTAAAATTTTATTAAATGCTCATTTTTCACTACAAAAATAATTAAAAAAACACTAAATTTTGCGTTTTTTAAAAATTAAGGCCGAACTTGCCTGTGAATAGATCTGCCACTGCTTGTGTGTGTGTGTTTTAAGTTCTGATATTTGTTATCTTCAAATATTTTTGTCGGAATGAAATCAGTGTTTTGTTCTTTTTTATTATTATTTTTTATATATATAAGGTTTTATGAAATTTCAGCATTTATTACTAAATATTTTTTAACGTATATATCTTTGTACTTACAAAAATTTGAGCGCATGACTTCTTAAAAACTATTCTAATTAGCTACCATCAGATCATTTTCTTTCTTTCTTTCTTCCTTTATTAATTATATTATCAAAGTTCTTCACTCTCTTGTTAACAAGGCAGAATTTTTATGTGTAAGAAGAATCGGTGTTTTTAAGCATTTATTTATGTTTGCATGATTACATTGGTAAATAATATATAATTATTTGAACATTAAAAGTAACAAGTTAATTTGTTTTAGAAAAATATATATTGGAATTCGGAAAGAACTTTGTCTATGTATCATTTTTTAGCTCCATTGATTTAATTTCAATTCGCTACCGTCAGGAGTGGAGCCACTAAAAATCATATAATTGGTGAATTTTTGTATAATTGAAAAAAGCAAAATATATCTCAATTATATTTATATAATTGACAAATTCTTTTATAAAATCTGACTATAATTTGATTTTTCTTAAATATATCTTATTTTGTTTTTTCTCAAAAATCTTAAATTTTGTTTCTCTTATGAAAATTCTGAATCTGTGTCTGACTATCGTCATCAAGAAAAATTTGAACCGTAAATTTGTCTTTGGAAAATAGGCAACAAAAACTTGAATTTCTACATAGACTGGGATTTAAGCCAGTGTCAGCAGAGAAAAAAAAATACATTCCTTTTAAAAATAACAAATCATTAATGCACAACCTAAAGATAGTGATGTTATTATGTTAATGAGTAAATTACTTTTACTATTTTAAAGGCTAAATTGGTAATTAAACATGCCGAGTTGGGTTATCCTATATGCCCATTGACCATTGTGCAGAGCTGATGCCTTACATCATTATTTTAATTATAAATTATAAACACGTGGAAATTCAATCATAAATCCAATGACCCTACTACTACTACTATTATTATTTTTATTATTATTATTATTATTATTATAGTATGAATAAAAGGGTAGGTTTCTTTTTTATTTATTATTTCTTTTTAATATCTTATTTTTAAACTTGTGCTATTAAGGTTTAGTTAGCTTTGCTCCTCCTAAATATATGAAATTATTTGGGAGTGCTAATCAAGTGGTGATATAATTATTTTTGTGTTTTAGGGATCCAAATAATATTTAATTCGTTATTTGGATTCTTAAATTTGCACTCTAGCGATATGTGTCGTGTTTTTACAACAATAGTTACAAAAGACACGTTGCGATATTAACATTATCTTGAACAAAACGAGTGTTATAGTCATTTCTCAACTCTTGAGTTTGGTTTTTATGTCGATATGTATAGTTGAAATTTTGTTTGAGTGTGTTTGAACCATTTGAATGTTTTGAGGAGCAACTCTTGATTTTTCATTATATTGAGTAACAAATTTGACAAGATCTCTATTTTTAACATCATATTTCCAACCGTGTGTTTTCTTATAGTAGGTGTTGTTAGACCATGAGAGGTTAAAGTATCTAGAATCAGTTTGAATTTGGCATAATTTCTATTGTTAAATCGGTATCTAAAAGCATAGTTTGGTGTATTTCTACCATTTTAAAATTTAGCATTCTTATCCCTTTAATTTTTGTTATTAGTTTACATTTTTTTTAGCATTTTAGGGGTTGTTAGAAGTTGAAGGAATTGAATTGTTTTTATACCCTAAATCGAATTTGTCATGAGGCTTTTTTTTCCTTTATATATTTTGCTCAAGTCAAGCTTAGTGTCTTTTTTGGGTGCACTAGCGAATTTTAGAACTTCATTCTCAATTTTCAACTCATTTATTTTCTTGGTATGTTTATCACAATCAATTTTCTTTGCCTCAAAGTCTTTCACTTTATATTCAAGCTTTTCAATTTTGAACTCATAGTATTTTGTTTTTGACTCAAAACTCACGAATTTTGTCGTTTAGCCCTCCAATTGTGCAATAGCTTCTCTTTAAAGCTTGATTTGTTTCAATAAGAAGTTTGTTTAACCTTACAATTTCATGCTTTTAAGATTACCCACTAAACACATCACTAGTATCATCATTTGTGATATGAGAAACGAGTGATTGAATCTGACGCAAATTCGTAATAAAAATTACTAATTAAGACATAAGTTGAAGATGGAGCCAAATTTGAGATGTACATTCTTCTGACTGCAAATCAAACTCGACTTGATGGAAGTAGACTCGAATATCTATAATTCGATGTCTTGCGACGATAAAAGAAATTAATTACAATCCTGACAAACGTAGTCAAAGTTGTTACAAAAAATATTAAGTATGATTAGCATTATTTTTATAACAACTTCAGCTACGATAGTAGGAACTGTAATAAGTTTTTTTATAGTCGCAAGTCATCGAGCTATAGATATCTCAGTCTACTTTCATTGTGTCGAGCCTAATTTGTGATCGAAGAAATGAGCAATTCAAAATTAAATCTAACACAAACTAGTAATAAAAAAATATTAATTAAGACAAAAGTCGAAGATGGAGCCAAATTTGAGATACATTCCTTACATAGGCAAGTAGTTCACATTTTTATTAACGGATACGACTGACACACTTCTTTGACGATCGCAAATCAAACTCGGCATGATGGAAGAATACTCGAATATCTACAGTTCGATGACTTGCGACAATAAAAAACTAATTATAGTCTTGACGAATGTAGCTGAAGTTGTTATAAAAATAATGCTTCATACTTAAATATTTTTTGGAACAACTTCGACTATCCTCGTTGAGACCGTAATAAGATTTTTTATCGTTACAAGTCATCGAGCTGTAAATATTCGAGTCTACTTGACTACTTCCATCTCGTCAAGTTTGATTTGTGGTCGAATGAATGTACATCTCAAATTTGACTCCATCTTCAACTTATGTCTTAGTTAGTAATTTTGTATCACAAGTTTACATCATATTCCATTTTTGAATGGTTGTTTCTCCGATAAAAAATCAGACTCAAAGTGATAGAAGTAGATTCATATATCTACAACTCGATGACTTGCGACAATATAAAAACTAATTACGATCCTGACAAGTATAGTCGAAATTATTACAAAAAATATCTAAATACAATCCAACTCAGAAATTAAATTATTAATATTCTTGTTGATAAAAAAAATCGAATAAAAAATCGTAGAAAAAGAAAAAATAACTGATGTTGTCAACGCCGATCATTTAATTTTCTTTAAAAAAAGTAGGTGTTGACAATTCCGATGTTATCTATTTCTAGAACTTTCAGAACAGTTTTATTTCTTTTTACAATTTTTTTATTAAATTTGTAATATTTGAAAAAACCGGAAATCTTGGTGGCTTGTATTATTATTCGATCAAAGAAAGAGAATCTTTAGCTTCACAATTATTTTGGAGGCATCTGTCTGCGCGTTGTCCCCACACTCTCTCTCTCTCTCAGGTCAAGTCTCTCTCTCTAGATTGTGATAGCACCATGGAGGGGACTGAGATCGTCATCTAGACCGTTGAATTATAATGAGCGGATCAGATTAATATCAAAAAAAATTTCTACAGTTTATCTCTGATAATCAAACCCTCCATTATTAATCTGACGGTCCTAAAAAAAATAATAGGATCCTTCTTTTACTCCAAAATAATAGCAGATTAGGAACCCATGGAGGCCGGACCGTATCCTCTGGAGAGAAAAAATTTCTCCTCAGAGATGAGAGTTAATATCAACCGTTGGATTAAAGATCAACGCTCGACCGCCAATGATATGATTCAGAAGAGATTTTTGATATTTGTAATCAAAATCGTTAAATCTTAATCCAACGACTCAGATGCATACTCTCCTCTCCGGAGAGAAAATTTTCTGTGCAGAGAATTTCATTTCCATGGAGGCCGCTTCATCTCTATCCTACAATCCAAACAAAAAAATGTTTTTTTTTTTAACTTCAAACAAAAAAATGTGCACATTATACCTCCACTTGTACTAAACTATTCCGTCTAGAGAGAGAGAGAAAGAAAGGAGTGAGAACTGAGAACAGGCCAATTGCACAGGTAGTGGGGTTAGTGGCGCTTCAATTTTGTTCTATTACTAAAGATTCATGTGCGACGGGCCGGAGATACGATTAAAATAAAAATTATCATCACAAATAGAAGGAATCTAATACCTATGGGAAATTCGAGCTGGTGAAATTGCTAGATTTCCTTCCGTTCGCAGGTACCTTACCCACATAGATTTCAGTCTTATTTTAATTTTGTTTAACATTGGTGTCAAGGAAGCTTTTCCATCGAGTTTTGATCTAAACCGGAATTTCAGAATCCGTTTTGTTTAGCAAAATTTTGATTTTGATGAGGGAGAGTAAGTATTAATAAGAGGAAAAAGTAAGATAAGTAGCGTGTGTTTTAAGGCTATTTTTGATTGATTTTAAGGGAGACCAAAGCGAAGGTCGATTTGTGAATCAAGTTGCATTCTTTTTCTTTCTGAGTATGATTTGCTTTATGTTTCCATTTAGTAAGAAACCTATTTTCCTCAGCGAATTTCAATTTTCCTTTTTGTTTGTTGATCAGAGAAAATCATCTTTTCTAAGAAAACTAGATCTGCTAGTCAAGAATACCTTTCATTTTCTCTGTCACTAACTAACATGGAGTCTTCTTTTACCTTTTTCTTTTGCAGAGCTGAGCCAGAGAAAATTGGGAAGAAACCTAGGAAAAAAATAAGCTCAACAATTGTTGATTTCACTCGTTTATCTCAAATCATCACTTAGAATTGTGGAAATATTTGATGAAGGGCGTGCCATCAAGCGGTGTTTTCTGAGCTATATTAGCATACCTATCTACCAAAAGATAAAATGGAAAAGCAGAATATATAGCTGCCTTCATATTGTCACAAAAAGAGAAAAAGATACAGTAAATGAAGATGCTCTCGCCATAAAGATTTTTTTAATTTAATAAAATCTAGAGGTGATAAGAATATTCCCCATTTCTGCAGAAAAGAAGAGAACAGGAATAATTTCTAGTGATGGAAAAGCAACCAAGCATCCGTCTTGGTCCCTTAGAGAAATTGCGCAGTTTCAAAATGGAGAAGCAAAAGAGCTTCCGATTGGCCGGCTCGACAAGTTTCAAGGAGAAAAAGTACAAGGATAGCCCCGGTAAAAGAGGTGATACAGTGCTCCACCTAGCTGCCCGTGCTGGGAATCTCCCGCACGTGCAAAAGATCCTGGCTGAAGCCGGGGCAGAGGGTGTCAAGGACTTGGTCTCAAAGCAAAATTTGGATGGTGAGACGGCTTTATATGTGGCAGCAGAGAAAGGGCATGTTGAGGTTGTCAGAGAGATCCTGACAGTGTCAGATCAGCAATCGGCCAGCATAAAGGCAAACAGCACTTTTGATGCATTTCATATAGCTGCCAAACAAGGCTACTTGGGTGAGTTCCTTTCTGTTCTCCTTTTTTTTGTCAGTTTTAGTTGTAGATTACAAGTGAATTGATAATAATCTTGTTGATTTTTCTCTTTTCCTCGTAAAAACTAAACAGATGTATTGAAAGAACTCTTGAGTTGGTTCCCAGCCCTAGCCATAACCACAAATTCTGTAAATGCCACTGCACTGGATACAGCGGCTACTCAAGGGCACGTTGACATAGTAAATCTCCTTCTAGAAAGTGATGCCAGCCTGGCACAAATTGCCAGAAACAATGGCAAAACGGCACTACACTCAGCTGCCAGAATGGGACATGTGGAGGCGGTGAAGGCTCTGTTGAACAAGGATCCAAGCATCGGGTTAAGAACTGATAAGAAGGGTCAGACCGCGCTTCACATGGCTGTCAAGGGTCAAAACATGGAAATCGTGGTGGAATTACTGAGGCCTAATGTACCAGCTATCAATACAGGAGATAATAAGGGGAATAGGCCTCTTCATGTTGCCACTAGAAAGGGGAATATCAATGTGAGTCCCTGCAATTTTCTCAATTTATTTTATCACCTTTTATTTTATTATGTTTAATAGTAGGAATGAGAGGTAGTTGGTAGAAGAAAGGAAAAAAATGTTGGTCATTGATGACAACTGTTTTGTCATTTTCTTTTATTATTACATGAAATCTATGGATTTAATGCATTTCAAGGTTTTAGCTAGAGTGAAATAAACCAGGGTAAGAAATAGTAGGAAGAATTAACATGATGTATGCAACTTAAGAACTTGGATACACATGTGAAATTAAGCCATTACCTCATGCCATATATATTCTGATTTTCTTATTCAACTCACAAGCAGATGATAAGAACACTGCTGACAGTTGAGGAAATCGAAGTGAATGCAGTGAACAAGGCAGGAGAAACAGCTCTAGCTATCTCAGAGAAATCAGGAACAGAAGAAATCTCAGCCATACTACGTGTCGCCGGTGGAGTTACTGCCAAAGAACAACCTTCCCCACACCCTCCCAACTCCGGAAAGCATCTTAAACAAACTGTTAGCGACATCAAACATGACGTACAATCCCAACTTAAGCAGACCCGTCAGACCGAGGTGCGGGTCCAGAAAATAAAGAAACGTCTTCAAAAGCTCCACATTGGGGGCCTTAACAATGCCATAAATTCAAACACGGTGGTGGCAGTTCTCATTGCCACAGTTGCATTTGCCGCCATCTTTACTGTACCGGGCCAGTTTGTAGAGCAGCCTCAAGAGGGATACACGTTAGGCCAGGCATATGTGGCTCAAAACGCTGCGTTCATCGTGTTTCTAGTGTTTGATTCCCTGGCACTCTTTATCTCTCTGGCAGTAGTGGTGGTACAGACATCTCTGATAGTGGTCGAGCAGAAGGCGAAGAAGCGCATGGTTTTTGTCATGAACAAGTTGATGTGGCTTGCGTGCCTGTTTATCTCGGTGTCATTTATCTCTCTGACATTTGTTGTGGTGGGGCGTGATGATTGGTGGTTGGCATGGTGCACGATGGCAATTGGTGCAGTTATCATGCTGACAACTCTGGGTTCGATGGTTTATTGCATTGTCATGCATTGGATGGAGGTGAAGAGTATGAGGAATGTGAGACGCACATCTACGAGCCAGTCACGATCAATGTCAATGTCGGTGCCATCAGATTCGGAGCTGTTGAATAGTGAATATAAGAACATATATGCACTTTGAGATTCACGATGGACACAGTCCCTCTATGTTTGAGGAGAGGGGTGGGGGGGGGTGGGGTGGGGGTGTTATTAGGAATAAGCTAGGTTATATAGCTGCTAGTATGAGATGCCAAAACTTGAAAGACAACTGTATCTGTAAAATTTTGGTCACTCTGACAACCGAGTAGAATCGGGACTTCAACCATGTCTCAGTATGTTTTTTTTTTGTGACGCAATAGAAAGTTATCAAGAGCTCCTTTGTGGTTTCATTGAACTAATTCAGTTAAGTCTCGTGTTGTCCAAAAGAAATGATTTTTGTTGCCAGATAAGAGCATTGCCACATGTGGGCAAGCATATGCTTATTTCCTTCTATTCTCATTATCATAATGATCCCCTTTTTTTTTGGGGTGTTATAGTCCATCTTTTGGTGCTCAATTTTCTGGCATCAGCTAGGAAGAAGGTACTTATCTGAGTGGAGCTATATTATAAATAGGACATACCCATATATTTCAGAATTTTTGCATAAATGGTCAGAGAAACAATATTTTTTTCAGATAGGACCAACAGTTTATAAAAATATCAAAGAGGATCAAGAACGCAATTAATACTTGCACCTTTAATTCAATGTTGTAGTGAAGTGCAAGTAATATTGCAGCCGCCAAGATATATCTCTCTTGCGGCCACAACATGTCTTGAAGTTAGAGTTAACACCTCTCTGTCATGATCTGCACGTTCTCTTGCGAGGGCAATAGGAGTTATTATAGCGGCAACACTCTTTGAGGTGGTAACTTCCATGAAGTTCATGCTCTTTGCCAACATTCATTGCGGCCACAAAAATATATCTTGCTCCCGCAATGAAGCTGGATTTGGCTCTGCTCTGCTGTAGTGGAGTGCAAGTAATATTGCGGCTGCCAGAATATACTTTGCGTTCGCAATATAGCTGTACTTGACTAATTCTGGCTTGTAGAGGTTGATTGCGACCGCAAGGATGGTTCTTGCGCTCTTAATTCAATAGGGCCAATCATTTTTGAGTTTTACTAATACTAGTTGTTAGATAGAGATTGCAAGTATATAACCGTCTGTTGTAGTACTTAGAGTTGGTTCTTCATGTTATTCACTCTGAGCTAAAGGCCTTAAGAAAACCTGATCCTTACCACTGCAATTGAACTTGAAGAGCTTCCTAGTGATTTGGGGACACTTAGAAATCTTAAAATCTTCTGTTGTAGTTGCTTTCTTTATCTTTTTCTTTGTAAAGGAAAAAGCCCATATGTAATTCTCTCTTTTCTCTCCTCTCCTCTCGGAACCGTATGCATAGGACTGTCAAACGTTTTAAACGGTCACGAAACAAGTTTTTTCGTTAACTGCTCTGTTTAGCTAATGTCATTGGCATTAACCGTTTCGTTCTGTTGACGGAAGATATTTTTGGCATTGATCGTTTCGTTTAGTTTAATTTAATTTCGCACTTACATTGTAATCTACATCTGTAGGTCCTCTTAGTATTGACCTCTGTGATACAAATTTATTACAAATATTTCTAGTAAGAACCTATACTCAAAACGTATTAATGAATTAGTTTTTACAATATATTATTTTAAGTTAATTTAACTAGAAAAATTATATTGCTAACAATAAAATTACTACAAAATACAGTACATAAATTACAAAGAAAAATTTAAAGTAACAAATTACAAAGTCATAATATATAAAATTTATAATTTTTTACAATGGCAAATTACAATATATCATTTTAAGTCGATTTGTCTACAATATTAAATTCTTAATAAGTAAAATAATTACAAAATACATTCAATAATAAAAGTATAAAATTATTAAATTTAAAATGTCTAAAAAATAAAAATCCAGAAAAATCCAGACAATGAAAATTAAGAACTTACAAATGTAGTGTTTTTTTCCAAATATTTTTAGTAGTGAACAAATTTTTATTTTATGAGTGAGTTGCTATGGACAAAAAAAATTTAAATTCAAATCAATTACAATCATTGATCATTATCAATAATTGTGCAATCAAGATGATTTTACATCAATAATAGTACAACCAAGTTAATTTTGATCCATAATAAAACTTGTCTTATTTTATTATTAAATAGAGTAGAGATGAGAGTGAGAGAAAATGAGACTGATATATTTATATAATGCAGAGTGTGTATTGAACAATATTAACAACACTTTCCAATTAAGGTTTTTGACATTGCCCGATATTACCAACACCAGTCAATAAATAACTTCTTTCGATGAAAAATGTGTCGGTGGGTTGTGGGTGTTGTGCGTTCAAATTTCCTGAAAAGCCGGGGTTCAAAATACAATCATTTTTTTTAACCTTTCGAAATAATCTTTCTTCTAAATATAATTTATTTATTTAATTTCTATTATCCCAAAAGATCGGTGCGTTAACCTTCTGAGTTCTGATCCATGCACTGCACATACGGTGAATAGCTAGGTGCACTGCACATACTTTTTTTATCGGCGACATGCACTGCACTCTGCACATAGTTCTATATTTGCGACAAGATATTTACGAAGCAGCATGTTGCTACTTGCTACTAGCTAGTACGGTGAATAGATGAGGTCATATGTTTTTAAGATTAGAGAGAGATGAATTTCTTTCTCCCTTGTCACAACTCACAAAGTCTTCAATCCTCAGTAACCGGATCTTCTGCTCGTAAATTCCTGCTTGCATTCCTGCTTGTTTCGATTTGAAGCGTTCAAAATTCATCTAACGGTCAAAACATCTGCCCTCTGAATCAAATCACAGCCGTCCGTGACGATCGAGCGTTCAAAACTCATCTAACGGCCAAATATCTACTCGTAAATTCCTGCTTGCTTCCCTGCTTGTTTCGATTTGGACCGTTCAAAACTCATCTAACGGCCAAAGCATCTGCTCCCTGAATCAAATCACAGCCGTCCGTGACGATCGAGCGGTCGGATCGAAGACAAGCAGGAAAGCAAGCAGAGATTTAGGAGCAGCAGATTCGGACCCCAATCCTCATTTGTTCTTTGCGCCTAGTCGCCTACAGCTTGCACTGCCCATCTGCAGCATTTGTTTGTATAAAGTGATAGATTCAGAATATTATTGTGATCACGAGTAGATATTATTTAAAAAATATAAATTTCGTCAAAATATTAAATATTACAGTAATTAAAGAGTATGATTTATTAGAAGACATTTGATTTTTTGCTACTATAAAATTTCAAAATTGTCAAAATGTCAGTATCGATCATTTTTTTGTATAGAGATCGACTAACAATAATGACATTTTGACAATTTTGTTTTGAAACCGCCAAAAGATGCAACCGCCAAGTTCTGTGGCAGAACTTGATCCTTGCGAGTTGCGATTAGAAACAAAAGAGAAGATTTGTCTGACCAAATACACTGCATTTGTATCTCACCATCTCTTCTTTCTTTCTTTATTTATTTCTAAAAGATGACAAGTTGAAGGGAAGAAAGAGAAGATTTGTCTGGGAACTGGTTTCTCAAATTGGCAACCAGGTTCAGGATTCAAAGAAAGGAACTTCAAAAACAGTAACAGAGACCCATTTCTTTCCAAAAACCAATGCATTTCTTCATTCAATAGGAGAAAAGATATAAATACCTTCCAGGCTTCCTCTTTATTCACACCAACCTAACATTCTTCCCAATCTTCTTCGTCTTCCTTGTTCTCCATTTTCTCATTCATCCTTCCCTCTCTCTCTCTCTCTCTCTCTCTCTCTCTCCTCAAGGACAATCAAAGGAAGGAAGCAAACAAGAAAACTTCATCTCATTTTGTGAAGTCATTTTTGGTTGTTCGTTTTTGCTCATCAGAAATTTGGATGATTAATTTGGCTCCATTAAAACAAGAACGCCATTGATGCTCAAAATAGAGAATGGAAAATGCTATACTTCATCGAACCTTTTCTTTGTTAGGGGAATAAATAAGGAGATCCATGTTATTTAATTAATAATAATATTGTTCCCACTTTGTCCCTCTTTTACTCAAATTCTTATTTTATTCCATATTTTTTCCCCTTTGGTGGCACTATATATATAAAGTCATTTTATTTGTCATGTTATTAACCCTAAAATGATAGAAGTATCTCATTAATCTCAAAATATCAACTCCTAATTTTCAATTTTGTTTTTCTTTTGCAGAATAGTTACTGTACCGGGCCATCTAAGCTCAATATTTAAATTGTGTGTGCATCGAGCCTGAATTAGCACTTCTACAAGCCATAGTTGCAGTGCAATCTGACACAAACTACAACACAATGGAAAATAGAATGATGAGAAGAAGGGTTCAGAGCAATGGTGCCACTATCAATGGATCTTATAACAATGCCAAATTGAAGCAGCCCCAACGGAACCAACATCCCGAGTATTTCACGATCGAGTGGATGTGCGCCGTAGCGTTTCTCACAGCATTTCTATTGCTCCTCCCTCTGTTTCTTCCTCCGTTGCCGCCGCCGCCTTTTCTCCTCTTGTTTGTTCCAGTGGTGATTATGATTTTGTTGCTTTCCTTGGCTTTTTATGCCGTGTGATGTTAGAAATGTAGCTTCTTCCTACTTGTGAAAGATGAATTAAGAGAATGGTGATCTTGTAGTTAGGAAAAAAAGAGGCTTTGTTTTCAATATAGATTAAATTTTAGCTAAACTTGCTAAAATAATATCAGTCCACTGCGTGTTACATAGTTTCGCCACGCGTCCGTATCTGCTGTTATTCTTTGATCCAACCGTCAGATTTCGACGCTGATAAACGAACGGCTCAGATGGATTGCACGAGACCCGATGTATTATATATTTTAATCATTAGATCAAAAATAGACGGTCGGATTTGAGAAAAACAGGACCCTCTTTTTCCCTAGAATAACAGCTGATATGAATTCGTTTCGCCACACCAGTACGTTTTTCGTGTCTTTTTGTGTTACATAGTTTCGCCACACCAGAAGTCAAACAATAAATATATTCAGCACCAATTGCAAATGATGAAATGAAATCGTGTCTTTTTAATTTTACAATTGATGCAATTTTCATTTCATCATAGATCATTAATAATTAACAATTAGAAAATTGCATAAAATTTAACGACTTTTGATGAAGCATTAAATGATTCAAATTACACTAAATTTAAACATAACTAATTTATAAATTTAAAAAAGTGTTTATGAAGGTTTCAATTCTTATTTTTTTTTATCTATTTACTTGAAATTTCATCGTTGATATTGGCAAAATAATTCATTGTGAATTGATTTCTCCTCGATATTTATTTGTTCGCGATAATCTTTTGCGAGTGCCATCAAGAATCATTTGGTGATTGTATTTGTTGGGCGAATCATATTTAATGGATAAGAAAAGACTCCCTTTTAGAATATAAATATTCAAAGTTTATATTGTTGTATGCGAATTGGTATTCTGAAATGATCAGTAATTTCAAAAATAAAAAATAAAAAATAAAAATGAAATTCTTTCGCACACTGATAGTCTGATACTGTAGCAATGCTGAACAGTCATTGTGCAGACAACAATGAAAATTCAGAAGACTGATCATTTCTAATTACTATAACACCATTTCTATTATTCTAGAGATGTCTATTCTAGAGATGTGAATTCGTTTCATGCACATATGTTGCCTTCTGTTATGATTCGATGCACATAGACACATAGTTAAAGCCCTGGGGCCCACTTTTCGGTCTTGACGTAATTCTTTCTTTAGATGAAAGGATTTTTTTTATTGACTAAAAAATGAGCAGGTGCTATCAGTAAGATACAAAGTTTGTACGAAGGAGATTTAGAATTCAAGTCTGGACGGAACCAATTTCATTGAAATCTAAACCGTACAAACTACGCAGTAAGCCATAATTCTAGATTAAGCTACATCCTCCTGCCTCCGGTCAATAATAAATGAGTTATTGTATTTATTTTTCTTTAGTCCATCTATGAGTGATAAAAAGTATTAAGACGAAGGAAACATAAATAATGACGACAGAAAATTTGGAATTTTTTTTTCAGTGTCACTTAAAAATGAAAAAAATTATGATTTTGTCATCTAAAATCAAAAAACAACAATTGCTCTTTTTTTATCATTTTTTTATTTCAAAGACAAAAATGTCATCGTCGATCCCCTTTCTCTTTCTACTTCTCTATTATCAGAGCTTGTGAGTCCTCGCCGCAATGGAAGAAGGGAGATGGCGTGGTGCCTGAGAATTAGAGATTGAGCCCACTAATGAAGAAGTAGAAGGAAAAACGAACGACATAGATATTTTTGTCTTTTAAAAATTGTAAATAAAAGAACAATTGTTATTTTTTATTGACAAATACGGGAGGAGTTCATTTTGAATGACAATTTTACAATTTCTTGATTTTTGAGTGACACTAAAAAAAATTTCCTAAAATTTTCTATTCATCCATCACTCGTTTAGTAGTGAAAATTAATTGCAATTTGCATCAGAAAAGTCGTGTAGCAACATCTCAAAACTAACCATGATGGCAAAAGTGCTAAAAAATCCAACACCAAAATTTGATCATGTTGTGGTGATGATTGAAGAATCAAAGGACCTTCCGACCTATATATATCTTTTTTTTAATATTAATAATTTGTATTTAATATTATTATTTTTATATTTATTTCTTTAACTTTTATTATTAATATATTTTATTACTAATATTTATTACTAATTTTGTTAATATTATTATTATTATTGCAATCATAAGTATTAATAATTAATTTATTAATATTATTCATATTATAATATTGTTTATTATTTTAAAACTTTTAGTATTATTAATATGAGAAGGGATCAAATGTCTACTTTTCTTGTGTCTAATCATGTCCATTAACTTAAAAGATTAATTAATTAATTTTTTAAGACTTTAAATATCAAAACTAATTGATTGAATATTACATATATGTCATAATACATGTGTATAAAAAATATTGTAACATTTTAGTTTAAATTCATTGGTCATCTAGAGCTAACAAAATCAACGGTTCAAAATTATTGAATTTGAACCGTTGATTTTGTTAGCTCTAGATGACCAATGAAATTAAATTAAAATGTTACAATATTTTTTATACACATGTATTATGACATATATGAAATATTCAATCAATTAGTTTTGATATTTAAAGTCTTAAAAAATTAATTAATTAATTTTTTAAGTTAATGAACATGATGAGGCACAAAAAAAGTAGGCATTGGAACCCTCCTCTATTAATATAATCTTTCTTTTTGCAGTTTATTAGAATTACAACTATTACTTGCGCCCCTAAGTGTTGGCTCATATTTGCTAAATCTCATGCAAAGAGTGCCTGAAAATCAGAGAAAAAACAAATCTTGTCAGAGACGTAAGTAATATTTGCGTTCTTAATTCTATGTGAAAATTTTAGAATTTCTTTGATCTTGCATGTTGAATTTTTCGGTCCTCGACCCTCTATGAAAAATTCCTTCTCCTGGAGGTGAAGTTGTCGCATCTGGTGGGATTGAATTTTGTATATTCCTACTATCTTATTTGAACTCAACAAACTATTATCAAGATCATGCCAGCAAACAGTGTGATTGTATTTTTGGAATTCCTATCTCTCTTTTCAGCTTCTTTTTAGATCGTTTTGTGGGTGCAACACGAGAAAATATGCATTTTTTTTTTGCACCAGAGAGATGTATCTTAATCTTAATTGTCGAATTAAAATTGTATGCTCAACCATTAATGATATTATATAAGAGAAACTTTTATATGAAAAATTTGTCTCTATGTCATTAAATAAGATATCAATTGTCAAAATGTCATTCATAAAAAGAAATAATTTAAATACCACTAAAATCGAAAATTTCTTTATGCCATTATCTCTAATTTGATTCAATTAAAAAATAAATTATTTTCATAATACCTAAACTACCCTCTCTCTCATCCAGATACCAATTTGTTTATTCCAACCCGTTCTCCATCGCAGCACAGAGAGAAATCGAAAGAGGGAGACGGAGGAGACAAACCCTAGCCACCTCCGATGGCTCCGCCAGTCCGCCTAGCAGTTGCTCAACCTACGCCTAGACATATCCTCCGTCGGTTCCGCTTCACAGTTGCTCCGCCTCCTCGTAGCGGCTCCTCTGCCTACCATCTCCTCTGCGCCACCATTCTCATCCGATAGCAGGCGACGTTTTATATGTAAATCTCCTCTGACATTGTTGTGTTCTGTGTAAATCTCCTCTGCCTAGTATCTCCTCACATCGAATTTTATATGTAAATGTGAAGAACTCAATTCATAATCTCAAAAAATTGTTGTATATTAATTTGATATGATTTGTATCTTAATTAGTTGGAGATCAGTGATATAATTTTACTGGCTTTCAACCAGTAATCAAACCATTTTGAAATTGCATCGAATTTCTTATGCTGTCAATTGAGATTTGAGACGAATTAAAAGAACAAATTTATTATGTATTTTCTTATTTCACTGAATCATTCGGTTTCAGATCTTTCCAACTAATTATCAAATTAAACAGATCGATGAATTATTTTCAAATTATTCAATTATTCACAAATTATCACAATTTTATGAGTTATTCTTGTGTAGGCTTCTTTAGTTATTTTAAAGAATCGTTGAAGACAACTCTAATTTGTGAACTTTGAAGACAAGTCTAATTTGAAGACAACTCTAAATTGAGCAGTTGAGACCGTTTCAGTACCTCAAACGAGATTAGTCAACAACAATCATAGATCCATAACTAGAATAGTTGCATAGAAAGAGATCTTATATTCTTTTGAGAAAGATAAACATAAAACACGACACTAAAGCATAAGATACACTAACAAACCCTCATTATAAACCAAGAGATCTAAATATCATCTTCTACATCACTTGGGAGGGAAGAAGATCTCGTCAGAGGCGCGCTTGGAGCGAAACAACTTCTCTAACTCAGATGTGGTGTCAAAAGAAGCCTCCAGCACTTCTGGAGAAATTGCCTTCCAAACCGATGTCCTTCCGGCGAGGTGACTAAATATGGGGCTGCATTTCAAAACAATAATTATAGTGATTAAAATTTATGATGAATATTGAATACATAGTTATATAAATGTTTAATTGTTCCGGTAAAAACAAAAAAATAGTCAAAAATGCAAGGAATTCATATGAATTACTTTGGAGTAGTGATGATAGAGAACCACTCCATGCCCTCAGGATCAGCAATTTTTGACACGACAAAGAACCTCGGCACGATAAACAGCTGTCCTCCCGACACATTTGTCTCAAGCACCCGTTTCCCATCAATCCCGACCACTTGCACCCTCCCGCTGCCTTTCACTACATATGTCACCTGAAATCGCCATATATAATTTTAACTTAATGAAAAATAACTTAGAGGGAATGTACCAGTACATTCCCATTCCAGGAGTACTAGTCAATTATAAGCATCTGTTGAGCCTTATTTAAGCAGGCAAAATAACATGACAACAACAAAATAGATAAATTGATATCCAAAAGGATAATTAATTTCAACAGAATTCTTGCCTGATAAGCCGAATCGCAAGAAAATCCAGGAGAGCACATGGCCCCACCATGAAGTCTCACTAAATCGGCTCCCAAACCAACCAACTCGACAGTTGGCAGATTCTTGCTGTTTAACACCACCACACAACCGCCTCCCTTTATGTCCACGTCAAGAGGAGCTTCATGGCAGTTCACTACCAATCCAGCCCTATCTGCTTTTGACGGCTCAGGCATTTTCTGACCGTCATTCAGCTTGACAATGCCGACGCTGGATTGATTGTGCACCAACTTTGAAACATCCTTCTCAGAGAGGTCCCAAGCACGAGAAACAAATTCAGGTGTGAAACCAGTGAAAATACCAGTAGGACCTGTGAGGTGGAAATCAGTGAATTGACCGGATCGATGGCCCTTCGAGGTGTCGCCAAGAAAAAGTACTGTCAGGTCGGATTCATTCGGGTTGAACCACCATGTGACATATCCAAATGGAATTGCGAGTGCGTCACCCTCTTTTATTGGGATGACTTTCTCTCTTTCGGCCTCTGGTATAGTTAGCCCACAAACTCCATTACCTACAAATAAGTATTTAATTAAAAAGAATTCACCAATTAATAAGCTATGAATTATGGCTTTTAAAACATGTCCTTTAATAGGGGGCAAATCTAAAGGTATTAATCAAAATTTATATTACATGTGCTTCGACAAAAATAATTCTAAAGATATGTGGAGAAAACAATTCACAAAGCATACTACATTTGAAAAAAAATTAAATTCTCAGTTGGGAACAGGCTTAATTAAACTAGCAGAAAGTTATCTATATCGAAGTCCCATGTATTGAAGAAATTGAAACTTGAACATATTACGCAAGCATCAAATGGAAAAATAAAATGAAAATAAGTACCTCGAAGGACATAAGCAACCTTCGAGGAGTCAGGGTAACTCGGTGCAGCAAAACCGTGACTCTGCAAAAGAAGTTTAGAGGCGCCGATGCTTGCCACGCGTAGCATCGGAAGGTCAACAGGGCTCCATGAGGCATAGGACCCACCTTCTCCACCACAGGTTACTTTCGGGACTTTTGGCGCAAGATCAATATCCATTGTATACATAATACACTTGTGTAAAAGGCTGCTGAGGTTAATTTAAAAGAAAGAGTTTGAAGGAATGTTATAGAGAGCAAAGCAAATTACAAGCAGTTATATGAATTGCTAAAGGCAAGGTTCAGAATTTATAGGCTTTAATTTGATAACACTAAAATTAGATGTCTGTATATTTTTTGAATTCTTTTTTCGCTTTTCAGGTTCTTCCTTTAGATTCTCTTCGTGTGTACAACTTACACAGAGAAATGTGGCCCGGATTAATTACTGCATTTCATATTTATTTTAAATTCTGTATCGATTGTTGTAAGGTGAAAATATATATTGGATGAATAAAATTATACTTCTTGAGTTGCTATACGATTAGTTACACGAATTTAACTCAGAAAATTCAAGTTATATATATATCCTCCTTTGTTATGCTATTTCTTGACTTCTTTTTTTGTTCTGCTTTTTTTTTTTTTGCTTCTCTTTACAATGCTAATGATGGTTCTTCTACTTATAATATGTCGAAATTGAGCCAATTTCAACCATTGAGTTAGAAAAAAAAAGCAAGATTTCCCAGTTTAGTGTTTCTATTAACGAAGGGATACACAAACTTATTGCACACAATTAAAGGATATCAGGAATATTTAAAATATATTATATAATAACCATTTGATGCAACGTCAGCTTTAATTAGTTTAATATTTATAAATAAGTGAAAAATCAATACTATAAATACTTATGCAAACTATCAAGAAAAATTAAGGAGTTCATATTTTTTTTGACGATTCTAATCAGCCATCACCATATATAGCTACAATTTAAAAAAAAATTGCAGACTGATCCCTAAATTAGTTCTCAATTGTTCATGAATTATTTGCAAATTATTCAATACTTTACGATTTATTATCAAATATTAACAAGAGAAACTGACACACACATGAACAAATTATTTCATCTTCTTCACATGATCTCTGATAAATCCGAATTTCATACAAAAAAGTACATATTTATTCTTTGTTTTACAAGATTATTTAATCATCCAGCTGCAAAAATTTTACCACCGAAGCATCACCCATTTTTTGACACACGGCGACTCGGTCATGTGCGTTAAGGATGCCGGCTTTCCTACAGTAATCTATTGCGAGTTGCAAAATCGGCTCATTGCTTCGACTACTGGCAGAATCGGCCTGAACAATTTTTCCAATTAGTTTAGAACCAAGAAGTAAATAATCAGGACCTAGCATAATATATGTTCAAGTTAATATCAACTTACAACACTTGTCATACTAGCAAGGAAAGGAAAGAGGCCCCGAACAAGGAGCGATTGCCGAGTCTGTCATTTCGTTTCACAAAGTGAGGTTCTAGCTAGTAAGTTTAATGTACAAATACATAATTAAATTCTACAACATGTTTGTGGAATAAAATTAAGAGTAGCACATGAGACATACCTCAAAAACTCCTGTAAGCGTCCATTTAATCGAATTAGATACGACTCGAAGAATCACCACATTTAGCACAGGCATCGTGGGACGGTACTTTGCGATAAGCCTAATCAGATTTACAACAAAATTTAGTTAGTTTGATAAAATAATGCAACTGGTAGATTCAACAAAACAGAACACAGAACACTGTTGCACCTAGCTGTTCTTCCAGTACATGTGAAAACAATTATGATGGCAGCATTAACTTTGATTGCAGCACGTACCTGTAATTAGAAAATAAATAAATAGACATATTGGCATTGGATTGGAAACCATACCAATTAATAAGTTGCTGTAGAAGTAAACTAAGTAATTAAATTAAAATTTCGAAAAAGAGCAAATATACAGCAGAGGTCGCAAGAGACTCCATATGGCTCATTGGTTCTTCTACATATTTCACTGCCTTCTTAAAGTACCGGGCTTGATTGTATACTTTCTCTGCCTATATGTACAGATATGTTAAACATAAATTCGATTAATATTTCTGCGTGTGACATATACATATGTAACATCAAATGCTACAAACCGTAATTTGATCGTACAATATTAAATTCTACCAATTCAATTAGAAATTAGAAACGGAATCAATTAGCTAGCTAGTTTAAAAAAGAATACCTCAGCACAAATTTTACAGACCATTGAAATGGCCTCCACTGGGTATTGCCCTCTCTGCGTTTCAGCCCCGAGAAGTATTGCATCACATCCTGTAATTCAGGAATAACAATTACAATTGGTGGAACAATAACTTATACTATGAATAATTAAGGATGAAAACTGAATGACCTTATATGAACATATGCACAAGAATATATGACATATATGCAGATGCTGATATACCAAAGCAGAGTGCTTAATCCTACTGGATTTAGCAAAAGAAAAACCAGTGTGCTGAAGTTAGGGGAATTGATGTGATTAAATATTGACAAGTGCCATCAAGTACAGCATTGGCAACATCAGTAGCTTCGGCACGAGTTGGTTGGAGATTATCTGTCATTGTATCAACCACACGTGTAACAATTACCGGCTTTCCTGTCATATTGCACTTGCGTATTGCCGTCTTTTGAAACAGAAAAACCTACATGGTATGTGCACTACCAAATTTAATACCCAGTCATAATTCAACATATAAGCATGGTTAATTAAGCTAAGTTAACAGTTGCAATAATGGTTTTTAGCATATCTTCCTCTTTCTTTGTCCTTACTCCTTAGATCTACCAATATTATATTTAAACCTTGCCATGATCCATGTGCATATCTCACCTTTTCTGCAGGGAGGTCCATGCCTAAGTTGCCTCTTGACAGCAGAATACCATCTGCTTCATTTAAGATCTCATCAAAGTGAATCAGTCCCTACAACAATAGAAAGAAATTTTAAGAATTTGAATTGTTATAAATATTGGAACACAGAGAGTAGTCACCAATGTAGATCAGATACAAATGTGTGAATATCCATTTTAAGATTAATAATACCTCAATGTTCTCAATCTTTGCAATTATCTGAGTCTGGTCAAGCCCTTCTTCTGAGAGAAAGTCACGAGCCTAAATTTTGCAAACATATTTAGAAGAACTCACAAACAAAGATATTATTCATATGTAACAGAAATGCAGAAGAATAGATAATAATAATTTGAAAAGGAAGATATATTGCATCTTAAATCAAAATAAACAATGCATACAAATCAATCTACTTACATGACGGACATCCTCAACGTGCCTAGTGTAAGAGAGAGAAACGAAGTCGATTTTATTTTTAACGCCCCACTTGCTAATTACATCCTTGTCCATGTCAGAGAGAGTCGGCAGGTCGAGACGGATGCGAGAGGCGTGGAGTGTGAAGAGAGACCCCTGTGGAGAAGCCGTGCTTTTAACGAGACACACCACTTCTTCTCCTCTCAATTCTGACACCTCTAGCAAAACTGATGTTGTTTCGCTACCCGTAAAAAGATATTGTCCTATGTATATTGTGTCACCTGGCTTCACCGCCTGTAGTTCAAGCAACAAGTTCTTGCTATTATTTTTGTAAATAATAAATACTATGAAATTGGTTTATCACAAAATGTGCTTAATTTGATTATTGCCTGAGCTAAGCCATGGAAGTTGATTGGAAGAAGTGTAGCGGAGGCTTCCCTATTCTGGTCTGGCGTGAGAACTACCGTTGTTTCGGCCTCTAGCAATATATCCTGCTTGCTCTTGTTCACCACCTGCAACTCTGGGCCCACTGTATCGAGCATAACCTGTAATCACATGTACTTACTCACAAGAGGATGGAGGAAAAAAATTGAATTTCATGAAAGGAGGTAATTGTATAAAGAGTACTGAATTAGAAAAAAAAAACATTGCGCATACAGAGCAGAGCTTATTGGTAGCCTTCATTGCTTTCTTTAGATTATCCAATGTAGCTTGGTGATAGTCTATATCTCCATGAGAGAAATC
The DNA here is from genome assembly GCA_964058865.1 of Eleocharis quinqueflora. NCBI lineage: Eukaryota > Viridiplantae > Streptophyta > Magnoliopsida > Poales > Cyperaceae > Eleocharis > Eleocharis quinqueflora. The sequence goes on from CAXKVX010001414.1 coordinate 32,244, forward strand.
AAAACGTGCCACTGGAAAATGTAAAAGTTGACTTTAATGAAAATTGTTTATTATTCATAATTCCTGAACAAATTCTTGATTACTTGTATTTAGTTTGTCAAGTGTCAAAGAGGGAGAAAAAAGAAAAGAAGAATTTAGTTTGTAAAATAGGCACCTGACATGCCGGCCAGGAGAGAGGCAGAGAGGACATCCACACTACTCGATTTCGTACCGAGAGTCGCTATTATCTTTGTTAATGCTGGGAAGAAGATCTGCAATTATATATACACACTACACATATGAACATCAAATAAGGAAAAATGAAATAAGCTCATATATATATCTAGCAATCAATTCAACTTTGCTATGGTTTATGATGATCAAGGGCTCCAAACATTACAATCGAAATTATTACTTTTAAAATTGAATAATCTCAAAGGAACAACATGAACACAGAGGGGAAAAAACAACTAGAATTTCTTTTTTTTAAACTTGCTTTGAATTGGAGGTACTTACAGCTTTTGAGGTATCTAAGATGGATGCCATTTTAATTGGTTGCTCCAGGAGTAAGTTTGGAGAAGGCATATTGACCACCTCTATCCCCTTAAATCACAAATCACAAAAACAGAGAGAATTAAGAGATGGAGAGAAATAATGTTAGGATGTATATATAAATGGTGTTGTTTGTGCAAAATTTATGAAATATATTGTTGGCGCCACGACTAAGGTCAAAATTGTGTGACTTCTGGTTTTGTCTTTTATTGGCAAATTAATGGCAAATCATTTCCTTAGATCAAGCAAATGGTAAATTCATTTTCAAAGCTACTGTTTCTCCTACTGGTAAATTCATTTTCAACATGCCATTATTTTTGCTAGATGAAAGTTTCTATTTTCTTTTCTATGTTTTGGAACCAACATCGATCTTTATAGTATATGTGCGTGAGCATTAGTTTTTAAGCAAACAAACTAAAAGCTCAAAAAACCTAACAACATAACAGTAATAAAATACTTGTAATAATCTTAAATCATAACAGTACTTTAATTTAACTACCAAAACAAATAACACAAAATAGAGCTTATTAAATTCAAGTTTTTTCAAACCCTACTGAAACTAATACATAAAAAGAACTGAAGCTTCCAAGTTGTCAGAAGAGATCATTCCTCAAGAATATTTTTAAACGACTGAAACGAAAAATAAGCACTTTTACAGTTGTTTTACATATGAAAGTTGTAATGTATGAAGAACTAAATAATGTCTATTTTATTTTCAAAATTGATATGATTCTTTATTGACAGATTATTTTATTTATTTTTAAATTGTGATTGCATGTGATTAAAGAAGATATAAAGACAAGGAGTTAGTTAAATATCTTCAATGACTTGAAGCATTTTCAACTCTAAAATAGTAGAAACTGAATTTATCTGTTACCTCAATACTTTAACATTTTTTTTCATATAATTTCATAATGTTTCTATCTCTACAGACTACAATCTATAATTCTGTGGGAATTCCTAATTTCATAACGTGGAGCACACATTGTAGTGTTGTGCTAGACGGGCCGGGCCGGGACCCGGGATGAACAGTTACGGGTCCCACGGGTCCGGTCAACTCACGGACGGCGGGGGTCAACGGGTTTTCACGGGCGGGTTCCGACGGGCGCGTTCGGAAAAATTTCCGAAAGCCCGCCCTTGACCCGGGACGGGTCGGGACGGGTCCCACGGGTCGGCGGACGGGACCCTCGGACGCGGGTTTTTGAACCAATTTTTGTTTAAAAAATAAAAAAATTATTTAAAAAAACAGAATTTTTTTTAAATCTGGGAAATTGAGAAAATGAGGTAAAAAACATTTAAAAATTAAAAAAAATGCCAAAATGAGTTAAAAATTTAATTGAAAATCGGGAAAATTAAGTATTAAATATGGAAAAAAATATATATATATATATTAATTTTATTAAGAAAAAAATTTAAAGATATAAAAAATGGTTTAAAAACTTGAAAATCGGATTAATTAATTAAAAACTCTTGAGAAACATAAAAAATCACAAGAAAGGAATTAAAAATTAGATTAAAATTCGAAAAAATAAATATTAAATCTGGAAAAAAATAATTTAATTTTTAATATGAAGAAAATTTAAAGATATCATAAAATTTTAAAAAGGCATAAAAATAGGAATAAAATATGAAACTATTTGAAAGCATGTAAACTAATAAAAGATGTGAATTGTGATTTGTGAATGAAGAAGTGAAGAGTATATTTCTTTTAAAAATTATGAGTTTAAAAATGTGAATTTTTTTAATTAGAAACATATTTTTTATTAGCACACTTTGTATGAAAAAGGATGCAAAATCGGAAAAAAAAATATGAACTATTTTTTCAATAATGTAACTTCTTAAGCAAATTACTTCAAAAAAAAAGTTAC